>JAVIWC010007542.1:600000-751533 GCA_031894815.1 Creontiades dilutus
ACGCATGCCAATTGAATAATAAACCCCAGTCAAAGAATTTGCAGCGTTTTTAATTATGTTAATAATAGATGTAGTAGACAGTGCCGCTTGTTTCGTTGTCACCGGAATAGAACTACCTACGTCTTCTAGTTTTGTCGTGTAATATAAGAAGTAGTGAGTAATCATATCAAAGTCCGATTTTAAAATGTATTCATGTTAAAAAACGTGATAAATACATTTGAAATGAAGGAAAAATTAATTTTTGAACCCTTGGCTTTTAATTCTACGAAGTTTCAAGTTTGAAACAAAAACTTCTCAACTTCAAATTAGCGAATCGAATCCACTTGACTACTTGGTCAACTCTTGATTAGTTCTTTTCAATCAACGTCGCCCATTCATTTTTATTACTTCATCCACTCTGAGGATTTCATATTACCCCTCCCTCTCGCCGTAAACGAAGTAGAGAATGGAGCGTGAAACCGTGCAAAGTCTCTCTACCCGTCGCTCCCGAAGGCCAAAAAGTTAAGGCGGATCACAAAGTTGGGTGCAGAAATTGTGTTGGGGAAAGTGTTCGAAAAATAGAGGTCCTCGCCGGCGAGGGGGCGATCGAGGTGGTAAACTGATTCAGCTTGGTAATTCCCGTCAAACTGAGTTTTCCGGCCAAACGCGACAAAGGCGTAAAAAAAAACTGTTGCTTTCCTTCCCACCGCATCCCTCTTCTGTTTGTATTTTTTAACTTTTTTTTGTTCGTTCCTTTTGAAAATGACGGCGAAATAGATTTCTGAGTCGTTGAATAAGGTTTTTGCATTACGAGAGAAAAAAACGTTTCTCCCCTTTCCATTCTTTCAAAAGAATTAGTGAGGAATACATTCACAGCGGAAATAAGCCTTATATTCAAAGAGGCTCCAATCTTGGCTCGAATGAACTTCAACTCTTTCGCTTGGTGAGATCTCGCACTAGTGACCTCAAATTTAGATTCAGCTTCCTTTGAACCCACCTTTCACTTATTAAGCCTAAAGTGTTTTTTTTACAAAATAGTCCACAGCGAACAATCAATGTCAAACACCCAAGATCTTGGGCCTGACAAACATTTACCAATCCTGCAACGTTTCTTTCCATTTGGGAATTCATAGAAGGTTCATACTGGAATTGGGAGTTAATGACCGACCCTTTTTCGGTTTTATTACTTAAATATTTCTACCAAACGGGTAGAAACCAATATAAAAAACCCAATATTTGTATTCATAATTTTTTTTGGTTCATTATTTATTTACATTTTGCCATAATAATTACAATATCGTCATATAATAGGTTATATTTCACGTTACAAATTAATCATATCATGTACATATTTGTGTTCCAATACACCGGTTAAACATATTTCGTTATATGTAAAAGAGTCTTAGATTTTAACGTTGGTGTTATTTATGAATTTAATTATTTCGCTCCAAGCATTCTGACTAGAGATAACTTTGGCTAGAATTTGTGTCTTCATTCTTTGAACCAGTCTTAAGGGAACCAAAGCGATCTGCAGATTGGAATGGACCTACAAGTGATAAAAAACTATGCAAATTCTTTTGCTGGGGTTTATATTATTCAATTGGCTTGCGTTCATGATTTGAATTTCTACTAAGCTTTGGAGTGTGCGTGTTTCACAAGTGATAGAGCGATTATTGAATTTCAGGAGGCACACAAATATGATCAACTGATCAATTAAAATAGGTATTTTGGTTGAGAACCGATTTACGTGCTCTATGCATATCTCCTGAAATTCAATAATCGCTCTATCACCTGTGAAACCCACACAATCCGAAGCTTAGTAGAAATTCAAATCATGGATGCAAGCCAAATGAATGAAATTTAATAATAAACCCCAGTGAAAGAATTTGCAGCGTTTTTTATGGTTATCAGAATGTTTCAACCCGTGTATTGGCTACAAAGCCTCTTAGGAGTTCACTCCAGTATCCACATTAATACATCACTACATCACCAGGTTACTGATATCAAAACAAAAACAGTAATAAACCAAAATAACGCAAATGTTGGCACCATAAATCGGGTCATACATCGGGAATGGTTTGACCTACGGACCTGGGGAGGGTCTCATTCGATTCCTCATGGTATGTTTTTCAAATAGGTACAAATTTAGGCAGCTTCGACTTGTTTTGATTTTACAAAATTTTTTAAAGGGCATTTTAAAAAAGAGAGAGCTGGCTCAAGAATTGGGGCGTCGTCGGACCAACTTGGATTTTTCCTGAAAATTTCAGCTTTTTTGCTCCAGCCGTTTGGGAGAAAACGTGCGTACGGCAGCCATTTTTTATTGCAGATTTGGATTCTACACACTTTGAAACGCAAACCATGACATTTTCAGGGGGGGGTTAGTAATTTTTTTATATTTTTTTTCAATAGCGATTACAATGGTTTATTATTGAATAATAAACCAAAAGTGGTCATTCTAAAGATTTGAAAAACTTTTTTTTCCGATTGATTTCTAAAAGAATTTAACCATCTTAAATAACTTCTATTGCACATTAGGGAGATGGAACATTCATCATCAAACCGTTTTTCCCCGACTACGCTGAAAATTTGAGCGCGATCGGATAACTAGAACCTGAGAAAATTATACTTGGTGGATTTTACGTTTGCCCAAGCGCAGACTGAAGTGTTGGTTCAGAGCAATGAAATTCGTAGGGGGCGATATACATCCTAACCACCTTCCCCGAAAATGGTTGACGATATTACAGGTTGTTTCTGACCGCTATAGAGGACCGAGAGGGATTGGGAAATACAGTAGGCATGAAAGTAATATGAAGCCTCCCATCAGATATTCCCCTTCTATTCATGTATATTGATACATGTATATTGATTACATCAGATGGTTTATCCATCTGTGTGTTGTTTGAGAATGGGAATTTACTCAGCGGCTTTCGAATGAAACAAACTGTTCGCTTTCCCCTTCAGTGTTATTAATTCTATTTTTAAACTCGGCAGAAGAAAGAATGCAGATTCAAACGGAAATAAACGTTTGTTTTTCAGTTGACTCGTAGCAGTAAATCTAGTTTAATTAAACCGTATCGGTGGGCCATGTTCGGGATTTATTGGAGGGAAGGTGATCCGGGAGGTAGAAGCAGAGCCAATGCCGAGAGTCACTTTGTGACAAACGAGCGACCAGCTATATTTCAGTAACTGTGACTTACTGATAAACTTTTCGTGTTAACCTCAACCGACAAGCTTCATACTTTTCCCTCATCACAACGTATGACGTACACAGTATGCCCAATTACTTTCGTGCTCTCAAGGTCTATAAAGTGCTAACATACTATCTTAACGTCTTCGCTTCTGACTCTACCGATAGTTTCTAGAGGTGAAAATTTTGTTTCTTCAAAATCGAAATTTCCACTCATTTTAGGTCATTCTGATCAACTTTCGTTTCTTGTTTGTGTGTTTCTGTCTGTCTGTCTGCATACGGAGATTCTTGTAACATTCCACCAGTTTTCATCCGATTTGGATACAAGTTTCAGAGGATGTGCAGGTTGGACTGTAGATAAACCACTAAGAGCTTCATTGTTCTGAAATCAAGAAATCATTCTTCGCAAGCGGATACGTGAAGACCACAAAGCTTCATTTTGTCAGGCTCTGGTTGTCTGATTGAGCTCTAATTTTTGAGGTGATCGGGGAACGATTTGACAATTTCATATCATTTAATGGTATCATCAGTAGTTGTCCCGGGCAAGACGTTAAACTGCGACCGTGGTGGAGGGTTGCAGTAACTATCACTAACAGGATGAGGTATATTGCGATACAATCGCCCAATGTGGTTCATATCCGAATGAATAGTCGAGGGTGCCTGGGTAATTCAGACGTGGTTTCGACTCCGCAGAAGGCGGGAGACGCTCTTGAGCCGTGTTGAAGGCAATCTCCTGGGGGCACCTCTGATTGGCAAGGAGGCAGCCCATCTAACGGTTAGGTTATAGGCTAACCACCTGTTCCTGTGAAAAATATATTTGTTACGAAACCCGAAAACATCAGAAACCGCCTGACTGATACAAACGGATCTCCACCAGGCAATTTTTTCGGGAAGCCAAGGGCCACAACGGCCTGTGGAGCTTTGCATTTAGTTATTTAGTATTTATCAGTAGGTACTGCGCATGCCCGAAAGAGGAATCCTTTATAACAACCCTAATTCCAACGATACTAGAATGCAGATTGTCCAAATGATTTTCTTGCTCACAAACCAATGCATCACATGAGCAAAAGTAAAATCCACCTGCCATAGTTTTATCGATCTCAATTTTTGAAGGTAATTGGATAATAACAGTCAAATAGCCGTATCATAATTCTATCTGCTACAGTTTTAGCTAGACAAATCCGCAATACATGTCTACTAACCTTTTGAAGGCGTTGTTATCTGCGAGAACAAACATCTTCCGAGATTAGCAAATGCATTTCAAAGGATCTATACATTCATGTTATCTAGCCGAGACAACACACACAACTTGGCAAACCCCCCCCCCCCCTTTTTTTTTTAATTTCGTAGATTTTTCTTTTTGGGAATTTTTTTTCCCCCCCCCCCCCATTTTGAGTATTCCTGGGTAATATGGTTTATTATTATCGATAATGGATTTTAATTTTTTTCGTGATTAATTGTTTTTGCAATTGAAAAATCAAATACATTTCAAGTAGACATTTTACATATCAATAAAGGTACACTCCAAGAGGTAGGTTTACAGCAAAACCGAGCCCTTTATTGAATAGCTCAAATAATTAGCACTGAGTTCGATTGCACTTCTATTCACGCAGCACAACTAAATCCAGTGGTTTGTTTCGCTTGAGACGTCGGATTTCACCTTCGTTGTCCAAAACGTAGAGCATCTCCTGGTTCTCGTGTTTGTGGATGCGATGTTCATGCTTCCTTGCGTATTTTGCAATAATTTCATAGACTGTCTCCATCCTCAAATCTCGATGAATATCATCGTTTCGCATGTACCAAGGGGCTCCAACTATCCTTCTCAGTATTTTATTCTGAAAGGTTTAGATTTGCTTAATATTTGATTTCTTGGCACAGCCCCAGATCTGTATTCCATAGGTCCAAATAGGGCGAAGGATCTGCTTATATATAAGCAGTTTGTTGTGAAGAGAGAGATGGGAATTCCTTCCCATTAGCCAATACTTCTGTACTTGATGTTAAGTTCTTCTTTCTTCTTTTCTATGTGTTTAATTTGGAGTCAAGTGTCAAACCCAAGTATTTAACTGCTTCAGTATGCGGTATTTTATTCGAATTGATCTCAACATCCAAGATTGGGACTTTTCGGTTAGTGAAGTTGATGTGGGCTGATTTTGATTCGTTCAGCTTCATTCTCCACATCTTGGTCCATTTAGAAACCTCAGTAGTAGACGTCTGTAGTTTGCGTGTTGCAGCTCCTATATCATCTCCAACGGAGAGGATAGCCGTATCATCTGCAAAGGTGACAACAGTTGTGCCTTCTTGTTGGGGTAAGTCCCGTGTATACAGGAGGTAACTGGCCCTAAGAACTACCCTGCGGAACCCCTGCTGTTATGGGCTTCAAGCCAGTATTGGTCATCTTGCTTCACCCTGAAATGTCTATTTTCTAGGACTTCATGTAAGTAGTACTGTCTTGGGAGATCCCTGTGCAGTTTGTACTCTAGTCCCTCGTGCCAAACCTTTCAAAATTGGGCCATATCAAGAAGATACTGGCACATATTTTTTTAAGTAAGGCCCTCTCAATTATGTTTGATCCGATGGACTTGATTATTGTAGAGTGCCGTTGTCTGAAGCAATTGGTGATTTGGGCATCTTCTATTAGTGGATTACGTCGTTTAAGAAGCATTCTTTTGAACAGTTTCGACATTTCTCTTCTCGTAGCGACTTTCCTGGTTTGGAACACACACATGACTTCCGCAAATGGTACATGTTTCTGCCTAAAAATAGCATTGATTATTAAAGCAATTTAAGTTTTTGCCTTTTCGGGGACGTATTCACTATACGACCTGATATCAGGTCGTAACCGGGATTTTTAGAATTAATGTTCATTTTAATTTCATCTTTAAGTTCTTTCATTTAACGTATTTTCGTCTGGTGATTGATTTGGTAACGGTTGAAAAGTTTGGAAGAGATGCTCTGCAAAGAGATGTGCTACATTATCTAAATTACTTCTGCCCAGTCCCATCATCCACACACAATTTAGGGTGAGATAACTTTTCTTTTAATGTTTTTAGTTACCTTAAAGAGAGAATACTCCGTATCTTTTCTGCAGTCAGATTACTCAGAAAATGGATTCATTTTCCATGGTTTAATTAGATATTTAAGTTTGTTGGATTTTAATGGATCAAAAAAAAAAAAAAAGTATCACTTCAACATTTGTTGTTTTACGCTTCAAGATGTGTGGAATCCGAAAGTCGAATAAAAAACTTAAATTTGGGTCAAAAATCACATTTGGGGTTTAGATGAGACTGAATTCTCGCCGAAACTTTCAGTCAATCCTAGAGGGTGATCAAAGCGCTAAAATATTTAACAATTTGAATATTGAAATAACACCTATGTTTTTATGTTCGTTATTGTGATTTGTGTTCCCTTCAATGAATCGAATGAGCCCACCCGGACCGCTTTGCGTTTATACTTTCGCTAACCCTAACGGCTAGACTTCGGCTAGGGGATCGAATCTGCTGATGTAATTTCAATGTAACCATCAGCTTTTTTTCCGTATAAAGGGACTGGTAAACCTGGTCCCTAATCGATCTACCGCGCTGAAATATAAATTGAGCTCTTTTTATGGCAACGCAGTGGCAAGAGGTGCCGAGTTTATGTAAAGTACTACAGACTACGTCCAATATCAGTGATTTACGTAGGGAGGATTGAGCGAGAGCGCATAGCTGGTACGACGCGTGGCTGGTGGCAGCCCAGTTAGTGGTTATTCTTCTACAGAAATAATAAAACTTTGTTGAGTAATTTTCATAATTTTTTCCGAGTATCATCCGTTTGAGACAGATCAAGAAGGCCCATGATGTGTGACGTCATTGTGTGGTGCGAGTCTGTGCAACTGGTGGCGCAACTCAGAGACGATGGGTTGCGAACAGAGGGATGAAAAGCGGTTAGTTCCCTTCCCTTCGCGGAAGGGCGGTCCCATAGGCGATACCTAGTGTGTGTACCCTCCACCTTTGAATGGGCAAACGTTATTTTACGACCCGAAGCGCATGGCCCTGCTCAGTCGATGGCTGTGTTGTCTCTCTCTTTCTCACTCGCTCGCTATCTGTCTATGTCTCTCTCTTCCTCAACGTTCTCGCAGCTTTATGTTACTACAGGGATGACATTTCAGGGCAAGCTTATATTATTATGTCGTGCGGTGCATCATTGAATACCCCAGTTATTATGGCGGGGAGGCGAGGTATAACAGAGTAGGTGCGCTTCGTCCGGGAATATTCATGATGATTACTTCCGGGGTCTACTGTCAACATGATGCTCCATTCCATCAAGCACGACAACCATAACCTGGACAATAATTAATCTTCAATATTACGGTTGAGTACAATAATAATAATAAGTTTTTTTATTGCCATCAACATTCACATACGTGGTAGAGAAAAACGTCAACAAATCAGTAGCACATATACTGTGTGTAGAACTTACATATTGAAAATTAATCTCATCCAGTTTCTGATATTTTGAACTTTACTAAATTTTAGAGATTCCTGTTTATATACAAGATTTCCAACATGAAGCTCACTGAATTCGTCATTTATAGGCTAAGAAAATTAATGCAAGGTTACATATCCGTCTCCCTCTCTGCTTATTAAATAAATATTCATGGTTATAGTAAAGTTGGTAATCCTGTAACCCATACAGAACATATATATGCGCGTACACACTGGTTGGGTATTGTTCTACTGAACTATGTATTTAATAAATTTAATTTGGGAGAAATTTCACAGATAGAAAGAGAGAAAAAGAATTTGATATTTCGGATTAAATCTTTGTCAAAATTATATGGGAGATTGGTTTTTCTGAATAGTGTGTGAGGAAGGACCAAGGATGCTGGTCAGTTTGTAAACGTTACATGTCTTCATGTGTTTCTCAACCATTGGGGTTGAGACCAGGATGTCTTTGGTTGGATGTAGCATCTTCTTTAAAACCTTCAACCCAAAGCATTAATTGAATGCGATGATGCACGCAACTTTACTGGCAATGGTTCAGAAGCTTCATGGTTGTTTACCCACATAGTCCAGTCATCTGGTGGCAAAATTGGGGGGGGGGGGAGCTTGCAAAAATTCCCAACTTTCCGCAACTTTGCTGGGTTGTTTCTAACCCCCCAGGGGTGCTACACCTCATTTTGCGGACAAATTAACCTTGTGCTAACTTCAGGGGGCCCGAAAAACCGCGATTTTTTCGGACTTTTTTCAGTTTTTCCGCTGTAACTCGAAAACTACGCATCCTAGCGAGAAAACCACCCTATTATAAAATAAAGTACACAAAATTTTCTACTAAATGATCTACTCACACATAATTTTTGACCAAGCTGTCATGGAGATATAGAGGCTCGAAGAATGGCAAATATTCCCAAAATGGCAAAAATTAGCAGAAATCACTCTTTTCCGCCAAGTTTATTGTTATTAACGTACTTGATGATGATATTATAATGTATTTTCATATTTTCTGTTGTTATGCTACATCTCCTTCCCCTTCATTGCCTAGCTTCGTCCCCCCCCCCCCCCCCCTCCCACCACAACCAGCAAAAACAGCCAGAAATTTAGGAATTAAGAATATGACACTGATGTATCTTAAAATCTTTTTAATTGCTTAAAACTGTGGTTTAATCGTTAAAACTCGAGTTTAATTTAACGTTAAATTTAACTTTTATTTTAACGTTAAAACTCGAACGGGGAGGAGATGTAGCATAACAATACAAAATATGAAAATAAATTATAATATCATCATCAAGTACGTTAATAACAATAAACTTGGCGGAAAAGAGTGATTTCTGCTAATTTTTGCCATATTGGGAAAATTTGCCAATCTTTGAGCCTCTATATCTCGATGATAGCTTGATCAAAAATTATGTGTGAGTAGATCATTTTGTAGAAAATTTTGTCTACTTTATTTCATAATAGAGTGGTTTTCTCGCTAGGATGCGTAGTTTTCGAGTTACAGCGGAAAAACTGAAAAAAGTCCGAAAAAATCGCGGTTTTTCGGCCCCCCTGAAGTTAGCACAAGGTTAATTTGTCCACAAAATGAGGTGTAGCCACCCCTGGGGGGTATAAACAACCCAACAAATTTGCGGAAAGTTGAGAATTTTTCAAGCCCAAACCACCAGATGACTGGACTAACAAGTATAGTTGGCAGGATTTACCAACATAAAAGGTTCTACTATGATCATCATCAAATCTTTGATACAATGACTGCATATTTAATTTTGCACTACTACTACTATTTGTTCTATGAGCGAAAATGGTTTTGTTCTTATGAATATGATCTAATGAATAATAAGACATAAAGAGTAGAATGAAGACTTACTCAGCAATATGATTTCTTCTCGAGATCCGAATTTTCTTTTATGAAAAAACTGTGGAAAAGCTATGTATTAAAAAATCATTAAAGATTTAGAAAAACATAGCTAGTGTGGTACAAAATATGATTTTTTTAAGAAACAGTTTTGCAAGCTCTATGAAGTGGAGAATAGCTTGGTTTTGCAAGCTATATGAAGTGGAGGATTGAAAAACTACCGTTAACCGAAAGTGTAAGGATAAGAGCGGTCGATCGGTGGGAGGCGGTGTCCTTAAACATTTGTTAAGCAAGCTGCACTTTCGAAATGTGTCTTCGACAAAATTTTTAAAAGAGTAAGCACATAAGTAAATCTTGCTGAAAGACCCATTTCTTAATTTTTCATTCTCATCACCAAAATACGTTTAAAAGTTTAGCGATGAGGAGGAGGAGATGAAGTTAAAGCGGCTTTGTGTATAAGCGGAAGTAGGCGTGTTTCCACTTATTTTGATGGAAATGAGCAACAGTTTTCACGGGGAGAAAATTTTTAATTTTTGTAATCCCATAATTTAATCAGGGACCCCATTAAGTACTTTTCGTTCCGAGCAGACTTCCACTTTCCAGACTTACTAATAGGTACTTTCTACCAGATAATTAATTTTCGGCCTCCCATAAATTTGTTATAGCAGTAACTTGATAGTCCCACTGTCATTTGACATTATGCGGGATTATACTTTCATTTTTTAATTACTTTTTAGGCAAATTACTTTTATTTCTGTTCAATAATGTCATCAAGTATTCACTGACGGTAATTGTTCGCCGTAGTACTTGGTTATTACTAAATCACCTCTAGGAAAAGAAATATTCCACGAAAAACCGGCTGAAATAAAGGTGGTGAAAACTGATTGGCGAGAGGAATGGTATGGCTCACCATTCAGGAGGCCCTGTTCTGAAATAACCCTGGAAGTTACGGTCGTCGAGTCATTGCGGATTAAATCGAACCTTCTATCTAGTTCTACCATTGAAGATGTTGGTGCCCGAGTTAGTGACAAAACTCTCGTTCCTAGGCACATTACTGAAGTATAACTTCCCAGTTATGCAGTCTCTACCTCTAAGCACCCTGGGAAAACCCCGTGAGCTGGGGTGAGCTCAACCACTGCCACCACGAATCCAACCTCATCAGGGACTCAGACTAATGGCACTGTGGAAGCAGATGCCGCCGGTCTGCCGGTAGCCTGGTGCACCTTCCAACCTGTGGCACCAGTTTTCAGAAGGAGGATTACTATGTTGCTAGACTCTACACTGTCTCAGACGCTTGATACACACCGAGCTGCAAGCGAAATACGGCAACTGGTACATGCAGGATCACTTCTACTACCACTTTTGAACCCGAATCTGATAGTTTACTTCCCGGAGTTTGCCAAGAAAGCAGATGATGATTCTGCTCGGAAGTCCCAACAGCTGTCATCGCTTGCGAAAGTAGCGGTGGCAGACTCCACCTAGTTTCCAGTGTTCCATATGAGTTTCCTGTTTTTCCTCGTTCCGGACAGATTCAACGCTAGTGTTTCTAGAACCTACTTCTATGATTTAATGTCCTAAACTTCGTTTAATAAGTTTCCATTGGGCAATGGTCAGCCAAGAAGGGCAATAACAAACCCTTGAATTACACCTCTCTCCAGAGCATCCACAACATCCTGCTCCCCCCAGCATCTTCGACGATTGGCGGACATAGTCTTTCTCCATAAGCTCCTAAATGATAAAATTGACTGCCCCCGCTCATTGGAGCTCTTAGTTTTCAAAGTGCCACGTCAGTCGTCCCGTTCGCGGGAACTTTTTCATGTCCCGTTTCACTACACGAGCTACCTTCAGAATGCCCCCTTCACGAGAATCCCAAGGCTTGCTAATGCTGTCCTTAATAACTCACCTACTCTTGACTTTTTCAACTCCTCATTGAGCTCCATCAGAGAATCCACAATGACTTCCTCACATCTCAACCCTAATATAGACATTGATGATAACATACATATATATCTAAATAAATATATATAAATGCAAATATTAATTCATAGTAATTGAACTCCGTTTTCTTGTCGCGGACAACTAAATATTGAATACTGTAAATTGGGCTTGCCCGTATCATAAATAAATAAACTGTTTCGTGAATGATTTGTGTGTAGTGTTTACGGGCTTGTTGTGGTTTTATAACAACATTCGTTTCGTTGTAAGCAAATTGTACAAATAATTTTCGTCCGCTCCGATCAACAGGGCAGACGTTTCAAAAGCCGCCCAAATAATCAATTCATCCTTGAACAACGAAATCAATTAGATCGTCATCGGAATCTTATTTCCCCCGAGGTCGTCGAATTTCTATTAAATACCGTAGTTTCTATTATGGTTTGAATGAGCGAGAGATTCGGAGAGCGCGGTTGGAGGGTTTAATTTCCCTAACCGCAATGGAGTTTATTTGCACCTCCACGAGCCGTTTACATTGAAAACCGCCCGGTTGAAACGGTAGGGAAATTGCCGATTGTCATTTGGGAGTATGAATAAACAAGATGGAGTGGGAGATTTCGGTCGCCTTTTGTTGCTGATTTGGCAGTGATAATTCATTTCAGTTTATTATTTCCAACGATGGAATTTCGTAACCGACTGAGTCTGGCAAGTTAGGTGGGCAGTAAGCCTTTCTCACCTGCTGTAATGGGGAAAGGTTTAAAATCGCTGCAAATTATTAAACAAACGTTCATTATTTCTTCTTGAAATCACTATTCCACGTGAATCATTGATTATGTTCATCAGACGAAGTGTGTGGTGGTGGTCTAGATGCCTTAAATCCATTTTTACTTCACCTAAGTAGATCGATTAGGAAACAAATTAGGGCGTATAGAAAGGTTGAAATTTCAAAATTCTGAGTGTCGAAAACTTTGGAAATAACACTGTTGTGAATTCATGTTCGGATAAATTATTTTAAATAGTTGGGAAAAGGTTCAAGCAATTTTAGAATTTTATTGAGATTCATACATTTTATTTTATATCTTGCCCTGAAGGGGTTTAAATGATTCGTGGAGCCAGTATGGCAGCTACGACTCGATTAAAAAAATGAATTTAAATTAAGATGAATTGCTCTGCATTTGATTTTTCTGGTGACCCTATAGGGGCAAGGGATCCGTGGTAGCTACGACACGGGTTTGTACACTTACGGGGGTTCCCAGCAGAGATGGGCGGTAATTAATTACTTTCGGTAATTAATTACTTTTTAATTACCAATTACCAAGTAATTAAAACTGTTGTCGGAGTAATTTAATTGCCTACTTTTGAGTAATTTAATTACTTTTGAGTAATTTAATTACTTTTGAGTAATTTAATTACCTCTGACTAATTTAATTACCTCTGACTAATTTAATTACGAAAAATTCCAAATTTCGTTACAGAGACTCAATTTGGGTTTTGACAGCCTGTCAACCCATGGTTGCATCCCTTGTGTGGACATATGGGTAAAAAATAGGATTTTCGAGATATGTGCGTGTGGGTGTGGGTTGTAGTTTTCGAGATAATTTTTGACGTAGATTCGAATGGGTGGGGTCACACCCATTTTTCACCGCACCCATGGTTGCTATGGGGAAAAACAGATTTAAAAAATCGATTTTTTGGGAAAATGGTCGTGTGGAGTATCGTTTTCGAAGTATTTTCGCACGTAGAATTGAATGGGAGGGGTCACAGTCCGATTCCACGTCCCCTATGGTTGCTATGGGTGAAGAGGGGGCAAATAGTGGGGGTTTACGGGAATGTGGTCGTGTGGGTGTCATTTTCGATGTAATTTTGGTTGCAGAATTCAATGGGAGGAGCCTCAGTCTGAGTTCACCTCAGGGTTGCTTTGGGTGAAGAAGCGGTTGAAACATGGTATTTGCGCAGTTTCAACTACTAATTACCCTAGTAATTGGTAATTGCAATGAAAGTAATTACAACTACCAATTACGTAGTTGTGAGAAGTAATTGCGCAATTTCAACTACTAATCTCCCGTTTTTCTGCATTGCAGTCCCGTATGTATATCAGAATCGACTTAGTTTTCGATTTGTTAGTCTGAAGTTGTAAGTTTGTGAGTCTACAATGTGAAAATACTAATCACCCGAGTAATTGGTAATTTGAATTACTTCCCCAATCAGGTAATTAGTAATTGTAATTATTTTTTTCCCCCAACTCTGGTTCCCTGGAACCGAGCTATACTGTGATAAATAGAGGGAGCAAGCTAGGCAGCTACAACCTCAAAGGAAAATTGGGACAAGCTAAGCAGTTACGATACCTGGAGAACTTAGGGTTTTGAATTGTTAACGACCAATTAGGTTTTTGGATATAGTGACTGGTGTTACATGGAAGGATTGTTTTCCCGTTAGGCAGGTGAGGAAATCTTTAAGATCCTATGGTGGAAATCGGATCTCATAAGATACCCAGAAGGGACCGCTCTTCGGGGTATGTAGGATTTAAACCCACTAAAACCTCACCTTCCTTTCCCACGTTGGAACTTGGCCTGGAACCGTTCAACACATTACTTCAGGCCAAGTCCTTGGAATGTATTTAGTCCTCTCGGTCCATTGATATCCTCCTCTGTCTCTCCCGTTCTTGGGTGATCTTTCTCTGCAGGATGCCTTCGACATAGACAACTACAGAGGTCAAATGCTCCTCTCTTTCAAGCATTTTGGCAACTATATTCTCCGGTGTCATGTCCTCAGATGACATTTCCAGGTCATCCTGCAGGTATCTTCTTTGTGTTTCCCACTGCTCTGGGAAGGATAGAATGATTCCGTCAGGGTGAACTCAGCAGTGTATATACGGGCGACTTGACCCCTTCCAAGTGGTAGAAAAAAACCGGGTTCCTTGCCTCTAGCCTAGTCCTATTTCGGTTTAATGCTTAACGGTCTTGTTTACGTATACAATGGTTGTGGTTTTCCACCGACAAACACTATCGTTTTGTTTGTTATTTATTGATAGATATGCCATCAAAGAATCGAATGAGCCCGGACTGCTGTACGTCCATCCGTTCGCTCTCCCTTTATTTAATTACTATCGGAGTAGTGGTTTCTGTAGGTTATCTGAAATTTGACGAAGGTGTTCCAGATCAGTTTGAGCCCAACGGATATTTTCATTTATTTATTTAAACAAGACGAGTTAATAAAATACAACATGATATAACAAAAGGCTAAGAAGTAAATAACAAAACACGGAGACAGAAAGGATGCAAAAATACAATAAAAGGGAACAAATCAGTAATAGAAAATTTCGGCCAGCAGACGCTTCAGGGTGTGGGGAGAATTATTAAATATATCACAATCACTTGTCATCCAACTATCTTTGTATATGTGACACCCAAAATCGAGGAATGGAAATCAGTGGCCAGCTGAAGGCCCTTGTGGCTCATTTCGTTTTTAATCCATCTAACGTGCGGGAATGTAAATGGAGCTCTTCTCATGGCTTTTGGAGTGGACAAGACTTGAAATGGAAAGGGGAGGCGCCGATTTCAGATATTTTACCACTGACTACGTCAAATATACATAGACTTACGAAGAAGGATTATTGCAATACAGAGATTATTAACCTTTGTTTAATAATTTGCAGCGTTGTTTCATTCGATTTTCGGATTCTAAGCACCTTGTAACTAAATACTTAAATTTTTTAAAGCAACTAAAACTAAATAAAATAAATTTTTTTTTGTCAATTACAAGGGTTTATAATTAAAAACAGTAAGGGTTTATAACTTGAATCAAAATTCTATGTAACTGTGTGTCCCGACTAGTAGGACTGGTTTGGTATCGCTTTCTACGCCCCCGCTGAACTGACATGATATGGTGTTGGAGTCACGTTTTAAAAACGCTGCAAATTCTTTCACTGGGGTTTATGATTCAATTGGCTTTCGTTCATGATTTGAATTTCTACTAAGCTTTGGAGTCTGCGTGTTTCACAGGATAGGGCGATTATTGAATTTCAGGAGACACAAATGCATTCGATGATCTGTTCTCAATCCATACCTATTAGGATTGATCAGTTTCATGAGAACCGATTTTGCTCGATGCATATCTCCTGAAATTCAATAATCGCTCTATCCTGTGAAACACGCACACTCCAAAGCTTAGTACAGATTCAAATCATGAACGCAAGCCAATTGAATAATAAACCCAGTGAAAGAATACTTATGCACCCCGTAATAATATTGAATAATTTAGTAATAATTTTTTATTAAAGGGCGTTTCAACATTCAAATGCTTGAGAGAGCTATAAACTCAAGTATCCACATCGGCTATCACTCCGGACCACATTCACTACAACTCGACGCTATCGGCATCCCTAGGTTTTTTGTTGACACCATAAATCGGGAGATAATCGGGAATGGTTTGACCTACGGACGTGGGGAAGGGCTCATTCGATTCCTCCTGGTAAATATTTAGGCCGATTCGATTTGTTTTGAGGATTACAATGGTTTTTATTGATAATAAACCAAAAATACACTTTGAATTGAATGAGAAGCTGGCTTATAATTGGGGCGTCGTCGGATAAGATGGATTTTATCTTGAAAATCAGATCTTTTGCTATTTGTGATTGTGAGTCCCGACTAGTAGGAGTGGTTTGGTATCGCCGATTCTACGCCCCCGAAGAACTGACATGATATGGTGTTGGATTCACGTTTTAAAATTGGAATAGGTCACCTGGTTTACACGGTCCCAAGCGTGGGTAATATCTGCTAGAGCGGGTAAGCGGATTTAATCTCAAAACTCGTGCAGACAGTACACATTTATTCGACCCATACAAGAAAATTCAAACAAGGAGAAATCCCAGCTTTCCGGGGAAAACTCTATTTCCACACCACCTTCCTCCACGAAAAACCAAACAAGCCAATAAAAGAAGGGACCCCCCCTTCAACCGGGGTATCAGCGGACTGGTGTATAAATACCAAGGAGGGGTAATAGGGGAGGGGTTACTATTGCCAACGAAAGGAGGGGGTTCTAAACAAACTTTTATTGCCCCCTTCGACATCCATCTCAGAAGATTAATGTCCCGAGAGAACACTTGTAGTCCTCTATCCTTTTCTTTACCTTATTTCCCTTACCGCTCGTTCTTTTGTCCTCCTCTTTCCTCTCGCCTTCGGTTTTACCTACCTATTTCCCCATCGAAAACCGTGTCGCTGTAACCTAAATGGTGTCTTCCCCTTGTTTGTTCCAACTTTAAATTGTTTGTGGTTCTTTCCCCCTTCTCCAGCCTGGAACCCTCGGGTTTTCTTATCGGATCTGGTTTCACAGGTTTTAGGAGCCTCTCGCTTTTTCGGAAGGTTTTCTGGTTCTGGGATCACAATGTTTTTTTTTCTCTTTCTTCCCCGTTCTCTCGCTTCTTCCCTTCGCGAGGGATCGAATTATATTCACCTCCCCGTTTCAACCGATTTCAACCATTAAAAGGCTCCTTCCAAACAATTGCCTTCGTCGTGCCAGGGATATCCCCGTTTAATAGGTACAAATCGAGTCAGAGCGAATAAATGACCTCCAAGAACATATAAATTCTCAGTATTTGTAGTTCAGCTATGGTCTTCCTCTATACTAAAATTCGATACAGTTCGTTACTCAACTGTTTCTATTCTAATAGCTGTCAAATGCAGATGGAGTTAGTCTATTTGCATATAAAATGAATCATTAAACACAACTTATTCTAACATTTTCCCACTGCCACATGAGTAACATCGATTCAGCCTTTGATTTTTGGATCTAATTTAATTGAATAAAAGATCTACTTTCCACTTCATCGGAACACTTGAAGAAATGACTTCTGCCCTAGAACGTGAACAATGACCCTATAATTTCGATTTCCCGGCATAATGCATACTCTCATATCATTGAGGAACCTTATTTATATTTGTAATTTATCATTTTTGTTTATATTTTATCAATTTATTAAGTATTTCATTTCTTAATGTATTGCATTAGGCATTTCAATAATAAAATTACGATTCTTCCCGTTAATTTGCTAATAAACAAATGAACAGTATCGTGCATGGCGCAAAAAGCGAGGTTCACTCAATACACTTATCTTATTTATATTTAATAACCAGATGTATTTGGTAATACTGATAAAAACGGGTGTGGGGCTCACAATCACCTAAATCTCATTAATTATTTACGATTCAAACATTCAGCTTTGATATAGGACGCTTCCAGTGGCGTGTGCTTTGCCCTTATTGGAAATTATATCCGATAGCTTGTGTTACAATGGATTTTTTAATTACCTTACATTATTTAATAATAAACCATTTTAATCGCTCTTGAAAAAAAAAATTCTAACCCCCCCTGAAAACTTCATGGTTTACGTTTCAAAGGGTGTAGAATCCGAATCTGCATTAAAAATTTTTCCGTCCGTCCGCCGTACGCCGTACGCACAATTTCTCCCAAACGGCTGAAGCAAAAAAGCTGACATTTTCAGGAAAAATCCATGTTGGTCCGACGACGCCCCAATTCTTGAGCCAGCTCTCTTACCTAATTTAAAGTGCCCTTTAAGGGTTGTCAAAGTTTTGTAAAATCCCTAAAAACCTCAAAAAAAAGTCAAGGCGGCCTAAATTTGTACTCTTTTTGAAGAACACTCCACGAATCGAATGAGCCCCTCCCCAGGTCCGTAGGTCAAACCATTCCCGATCTATGGCCCGATTTATGGTGCCAACATTCGCGTTATTTTGGTTTATTATTGTTTTTGTGTTGATATCAGTAACCTAGTAACCTAGTGATGTAATAACGTGGATACTGGAGTGAACTCCTAAAAGGCTTTGTAGCCGATACACGGGTTGAAGCATTCTGATAACCATAAAAAAACGCTGCAAATTCGTTCACTGGGGTTCATTATTCAATTGGCTTGCGTTCATGATTTGAATTTCTACTAAGCTTTCTAGCGTCCGTGTTTCACAAGTGATTGAGCGATTATTGAATTTCACGAGGCACACAAATATGATTTTTATTTCTAAAATAAATTTTCAATTATGATTTACATTTTTAAGTATGTTGGCTACAAGCACAATTTTCAAAATATCTTCTCGGTTCGATTGATTGCTGTAGGTATACTGTATTGTTGAACGCTCAAGTATAACCTTCATCAACCTCCAAGCAAATTCGACACGTTGGTAATAATACACCTTCCCTTCCGATGCCGTATCTTCTATATCTCTTCGGTGATGTTCGAATCCCATCCCAGATGGTTCGATAATTGAGAGACGCCCAGGATTGTCAGCCAATAAAGGGCACAATGTAGGCAGATTAGATAGAAACTCCCTCCTTCTCCCAACTACACCCGCCAAACTACACCTTCAAACATCGTAATCAACGCTCACTCCGACCTCAACCCATGGGAATTTAATAAAGTTCACTCCCTGAGGCGGGGTTCGGAGTTGGGAGTTTTCCAAGAGGCAAACAAGGTTGGGGTATCCGCCGAGAGTTTGATACAATGGGTGTTTGTAATGTGTAGATTCTCGTGGGACTCCGAGGGGGAGGTACGGAAGAATTAACCGTCAAGGTACGCTTTATCCTGGGTGACAAGGAGGATATGACAAGACACCCATTGAACCGAAAATAAACCCACCGAATTTAAGAGGAAAATTAATGAAAGTCATGAAGCTGCTGGTAATAATTCCACAAAGGTTTGTCATTCAGCCGTCCATCAGGGTCCTCTTGATTTATTTGCCTGATGATTTTAAATATAGATGCAATTTTCTATTACTTCGTTTCCGGACACTTTTCAGTATAGGGCCTTTCTATACTTAGGTGATACGGTGGTAGCACTTGAAAAAAAGTAAAAGTTTGTAACAGTATTTTCGTTAGTGTGCGTTATAAAGTCTGGTCTGTCCAGCTTGTAGCTTAGGCAGGCCAAAATCTTGTTCAGGCTTCCCACCTGACATCCTTATGTTCACTCTCCTTCTGACTCACATGGGTTTGACATTGATAGTGTTTGTGGCCGTCAACCGTCGCCTGCATTTCACTGGCTGCTGATGCTTACTTCTTTAGGCAGTTGTTATAGGAGTTGTGGCTCAGAAAGGTGTGACACTCAGGTCACTGGCTGAGTTCTCGACTACTTTCTATACATTAGCCATTGGAGAGGCTTTCCATTACTGTAGAGAGCCGGGATTTTCAACTGAAAGGCTCGACGCATTCTGGTCTTGCTGTTGGAGTGCAAGATGGAGAATCTGGATGTTGTCTCTCTAAACCCAGAAGGGTCCGTTGTAGTTTATGAGGTACAAGAACGTAAGAGATTGAAGTGGGGCAGGAGGAAGAAGAAGCACAAATAAAGTAGAAGACAAGATGTAACAGACATGATCTTTAAGTACACCAATTGAATTCAGTTGCAACGGAATTTGGCTTGAAAGAAATGCCTCGGAGGTATCTGACTTCAGTACATCAACAGGAGTATTTCGTGGTGAGGCAGATAGTTGCTGATAATATGGCTAAGATATTATGACTGTTTCTAGACCCTCATCATCTTCCAGGCTCGGCTCGTATTTCCTTCACCGGCCATGAAAGAAATTTTATTAAGGATAAAACTAGCCAGGGTTGCTATAATTCACTTTCCAGGATAGAGCTCGGAGAAAGTAGTTTTCCAAGTTTCAAACAAGATCGGGATATCACCTGAGAGTTTGATACGGTAGGTATTTGTTATAGGAAGACTCCTGGGGGTGAGGAGGGGTTCGAAGAATGAGGCGTCAGAGGAGGCTTTATCTAAGGTGACAAGGAGGATATGGGCGGCGCTGAGATCGATTCTAATCGCGTTTGACGAGTGAGGGATGTGTCGAGGCCTCCGACGTCTCGATCCATTTGCCTCCGGAGTCTTAAGTCGCGGCTCGAGGCGTTTTCGCGGCGGCTTAATCCGTCCCTCTACCGTCGCTGTTTTACCGGATAGAAATTCCAAAGACGAGCCGGATGAGCGAGATAGATGCGCTGTCACTCTTGGTTTCCCACGTCATTACAGTGACGATAAGTGTACGTGCCCTCGGGAACCCGATTGAAGAGCCAGTTTTTCATAAGTTCGGTGCTCCACCAATCCATTTTGTGGTAATGTAAGACAAACGAGAAAACTTCTCAGTCGTACAGAACAATCTTATAGGCAAAGTTTCCTCGTGTCTTGGAATGTTTTTACCTAATCAACTTTTGACATGGATATGTTTATTGGCAGGAGCTAATTCTGTATGTTTGACGAAGAAACTGCTACAGTTTTCAAGGTCTGTCTCATTCCCAAGGTCAAGATTTGGTCTAAATTCATGCGTCAATATATGAACCCTCGAAATGTTTGTTGGCCAGAGACCGGAAACGCCGGAAAACACCAACTTCGGAGGAGCAGACGTCTTTGGGAAAGATATTTTTCAATCTCTCACATCTGAGTCGCGGCTCTGGAACGCGATAAAATGTAAATCCCCGAGCTTTTTGAAAACTGTAAGGTCGCATCGGAATCCCCCCTTTATCAGTGCCTTTTGAATCTCTCGCTCGTGGTGGGAGGCGGTCCCTCTTGGAAACGAGTCACGTCCGCGCAGCATTCCCAAATCCTCTCAATTCATAGCTACCCATCACTAACCCCTCGCACCACCGCCTGAGGTCTCCTACATCTCTTTGCCAGAGTTCCGTGTCAGGCAGATAAGCTCTTTTCTTAAAATATTCAACCCTCCCCACCTTTTACTTTTTATTGTTTCTTTCCCAGAGCGATGAGAGATTGGAAATTTTGATTCAACACCACGTTCCTGATTGGATTCGGGCATAGCTACCTGATTTCAAGAGGCAGTTCTAACAATGGTTATCTTGATTGAATGTAAAGTCGATGTTACATCGTGAATTTTGATAAATGTGACATTTATGATGTTCAAGGTTCTGAAAACCGAAGAATTCAGAAGCCGCAATGAAATTCCTACCAAAATTTTTTAATTACTAACCAATTAACCAGACATTGCCCCAGATCGAAGAAGCTGGATTACCGCCACTTCACCAGTACCAGTACCTAAAGTACCTAATCAATTGTAATGTAACCATACATTACAACCATACAGGGTGTGTCAGACTCGACTGGCTATACTTCAAGTGTCGATTCTAAGACTAATTTGCAGCATTCTTTGCCTTTAACTTTTTCCACGATCATAAAATCTTACTTTTTCTACGTGTAAGATTTTTTCCGTGATTTCGACCTTTCCTCAGCATTGTCCTTCTGTTTATTGTTTACATTGAACAGTTCAGGGGAACCGTGAATATTTGAAATCGTTACTGTTGATCTGCTGAAAACACTAGGCTCTATGTAAGGAAAAAGGGGTCAAACTTCTAACAGCGTCTGTGGAATTTTTTGTATTCCTATTTCACGGTGATTATTGTTTCAGAAACAATTACAAAGTATGTACCTTAGTAGTTGTTTGTGCTGTAAACCGTAGATTTGGCGGAGAAAACCACGTCTTTTAGCATTCAAACCTAATTCTCTCAAAAACATTTTCCTCTGAAAAATTAAAAATGACTGCACAATTGGAAAGTTGAGGTCCTGACGTTTTTCCATTAGACGGAGATTCCCAGGCATCACGTTAAAAGGTCAATGTCCGGAGTTTAAAAAACGCTGCAAATTCTTTCACTGGGGTGTATTATTTAATTGGCTTGCGTTCATGATTCGAATTTCTACTAGGCTTTGGAGTGTGCATGTTTCACAGGTGATAGAGTGATTATTGAATTTCAGGAGGCACACAAATATGATCAACTGAACAATCCAAGTAGGTATTTTGGTTGAGAACAGATTTACGTGCCCTATGCATATATCCTGAATTTTCAGCGTTTTTTACGACTGTGGTTGCTCCAGTTGACTGTCGAGACTTGCGTTCTCCCTCGTTACTCAAGTTCGTCACGGTAGTTAGTTATTCATTGCTCAGAGTTGTAATAGCTTTCCCTTCGAAAATGTCTAGACTTCTCATCAAGGATGCGTCCTTAGGAAGGAAGCCTCAGCTGCGTACCGCGTCTTACCATCAACACTTCGCTTGCAGTAATCAAAAAGGCTTATGTGCCCCTCCGGTCATGTTTCGGTTATGGAAAGGACCTGACCCATTGGACGATAGTTGAAGGTAGGTGAACATAAATATTATGTGGACACAATAGTCTCTTGTCGGGTTCTTCAAGCCAAATAAAAACAATAAACAAAAGCAAGAGGATGTTTATATTGGTGATACTTCAGAGGAGAAAATCAAGATGTTGAGCGAAAAGTATTTGACGAAGTGGATCGTATACAAACATTAAAGAATTAAAACAAGGATTGAAAGCAGATTTTTCAACAGTGATTAATAAAAGCCGCATAGTGACTCTTTTTCATAATTTTATTTCTTCATTCGTTGTGACTGGAAGACCCTTTTACTCGAAATGACGATCCCTGGAAAAGAATTTCCCTTTAACAATTAACCAACTGAATTTTGAATACACATAAAACCGCCAACGTAAACACCAACAGTACGTAACATAAACTACTATCTAAATTAGTAAGAGGTGCAATCTGCTGCAAATCGACACAGAAGTTGAAACCAATCAACGGAACACCTGAAATTTACTTTGCTTTTCACATTTGCATAATTTTAAGTCTAAAGCAGTCGATATGAAAAAGAACTTCGGAAAACAAGATGTCTTGATGGCATATGGCGGTTTACAAAGGTTCATTATTGAAAATTACAAACCACATTCGTGATTGCTATAGCTTTTTGAAGGTATGGGTAGCTTTTTAAATTTAATTTATAGTTCATTAAGTAAACATTCACATTATACTTTATAATGATGTAGGCTTCCAGCTATTATCAGATTATTCAGATTTTATTGTTCAGTATCTCCTCTGGTTTAGGCCCCAATGACGTTTTTTGTTTAACATAACATCTCGCTGATTGACATAACACATTGTTTTAGGTTTATACGGTACTTATATTGTCTCACAAAAATAATTAACTTATTGGACATTATGTAGATTGTCCAGCGTTATTTGTTGAGGATACACTGTGACTGCGAATGTAGTGTTCTCAGGCTGTGTTTCCATTGAAAGCCATTAGCATGCATCGATTCCAGGAACCTTGAGTTTAATGTGACAATTGACACCCACTTTGAATGGCACCTGCTATTCAATCGTTCACGACAATTCAAATCAATCATTGGGGCCCTCAGTTCTGCATTATCGGAACATTTTTGCAATAGATACCCTTAGTTGGGTAGTTATGAGTAGGAAGTGAAGCGGCAATATTTCAGTATTCAATTTTTATTATGGATGGAGGGGTAATAGTGATAAATCGTCATTTCTTCACTATTATCATCTGATTGATCTAAAGACTTATCTTTTTAGTTCGACCCAATACCGATACCAATTGTAGACTAGTTGAGTAAAAAACATTTTTGACCTCTCAGCGACAACATGAGAGTCAAAATGACCGTCGGGAAGGGAAAAATTCCATAAATCCTAGGGAGCAGTGGGAGGAGCTGGAATGGCTAAATGTAACAATTCATAAATATCGTCATTGTCAATTATTGTTGAAACTTGTTTTAAAGAATATTCCTCAGGAGGATAAGAAAGCGTTTTTGTAATTTTTTTAAAACTATGCATTTTTCTTCCAAATAAATTATTTAAAAACATTTTCTATCATATTTAACGGTTGTGATTTGTATTGTTGAAATGTCTGTATTCTGATGTGTTCAAGTGACCTTTTGGTTTATTATTCAATAATAAACCATTCTAATCGCTCTGGAAAAAATATTCTAACCCCCCTGAAAATTTCATGGTTTACGTTTCAGAGGGTGTAGAATCCGAATCTGCAATAAGAATTTTTCCGTCCGTCCGCCGTACGCCGTACGCACGATTTCTCCCAAACGGATGAAGCAAAAAATCTGAAATTTTCAGGAAAAATCAATGTTGGTCCGGCGACTCCACAATTCTTGAGCCAGCTCTCTCTCAATTTAAAGTGCCCTTTAAGGGCTGTCAAAATTGTGTAAAATCCCTAAAAACCAAAAAAAAAAAAGTCAAGGCGGCCTAAATTTGTACTCTTTTTGAACAACACTCCACGAGGAATCGAATGAGCCCCTCCCCAGGTCCGTAGGTCAAACCATTCCCGATCTATGGCCCGATTTATGGTGCCAACATTCGCGTTATTTTGGTTTATTATTGTTTTTGTGTTGATATCAGTAACCTAGTGACGTAGTGATGTAGTAATGTGGATACTGGAGTGAACTCCTAAAAGGATTTGTAGCCGATACACAGGTTGAAGCATTCTGATAACCATAAAAAACGCTGCAAATTCTTCCACTGGGGTTTATTATTTAATTGGCTTGCGTTCATGATTTGAATTTCTACTAAGCTTTGGAGTGTGCGTGTTTCACAGGATAGAGTGATTATTGAATTTCAGGAGATATGCATAGACCACGTAAATCTGTTCTCAACCAAAATACCTATTTGGATTGTTCAGTTGATCATGTTCGTGTGCCTCCTGAAATTCAATAATCACTCTATCACCAGTGAAACACGCACACTCCAAAGCTTAGTAGAAATTCAAATCATGAACGCAAGCCAATTAAATAATAAACCCCAGTGGAAGAATCTGCAGCGTTTTTACTTGTGCGATCTTACATTGTTTCAACTAGAGGGGGAATTGGTTTGTGACAAAATTAATATGGTTAAACCATAATGGTTTTCAAGTTGTTGAATAAATCTGACTCAGCATTGACTCATTGATCTTTCTTGCCCCAAGTCCATAAACGCTATTGCCCCAGCTGAAAACTACGGGGCAAGTTCGTTTTGTGGATTACGGCAAAAATCTTGGATTCAGAAAAGAATGAAGGCATCAAAACAAACCACTTTAAAGCAATTCCGTTTAAATTCATACTCTTTTTTTCATGGAGTGGAACTTCTGGCATAACACTTCGAGCATTTGGCATATCAATTTATACTTTTCACAAGTCATAACTAATCCAACATTCCACCCCTTATAATGATCAATAAATGTTTTTTCTCTCTCTCTCAGTGGAAAGTCCTTACCTTCCACTCGTGACGCTTCTTGTGTGACGTAACGCTGTTTTTGTGCTTCGACATCAAACACGAATTGTCAATAATTCCTGCCATCTAATAGAACAAATTACTGACTCTGTAGATTTTAGACAACTATGCAATAAACTTATCGCTAATCATAATCATTTGTAGTGATTCTAATGGGAAATATAGCTGAAACTCTTAGACGAAGAAAGCGTGAAACACATCGTCTGCTTCTCGGCATTTGAGCTTGTTGGGACATCCACTTTCCCCATTCTAGGTGTGAAGTAGCCCGTGCAGTGAGAAGAACTGTGTTAGGGGAAAATTCACCTCTACGTTTTTTCTTTCTAACCATATTTTGAATTGTGGTATCAAACGTGCTATCCATCTCCCTCTTTGCTCATTGGTCTACATTTCTTTGCAGCTTGCCATGGTGTTCTCTCTCTCTTCTTTGATAACACGGGTTCTTTTCCCTTCCTCCCGACTCTCGATGACTCGTTCCTACTCTGCAGTCACAAGTTGTATTGGAATGCTGCTTGGGGGTACTATTATGACTGGATACTGATCTGTAAACATATATTATCCTTAGTGCTCCTCTTCGTTGGACTGATATCGTTCTCTTGTGGTAAAAAGCAATGTTTAAGGCATCTGTTCACACCTCTGAGCCATAAAAGAGAATTGATTGCCCGGCAGTCGTGCTGCTTTGTTTTTCTCCTTTTTAATGAAGGTTGTAGGTTGTCTATGCTGTTAGAGTTGTTGGCGACAGTGGGAATTGTTCATCAATTGTTTACCAACATATATCTGTATGTGAGCTCCTCAATCTTGAAGCGCGTATTTGTATTTCAGCTCGTCCCTTCGTACTAGAGAAGAATAGTGACTTCGAGGATGACCCCCAATCGATATTCCGTAGGTTCCCAGTCCAGGAAGCTGATAATAAGAGGAATCGATCCCCTGTTAGTGGGAACAGGAGTCGGAAAAGGGAAGCAGGCGGTGAGGGAGACTCCTGAGTTCCGGCCAGCTGTGCGACGTGGATTTGAAATCCGAGGCCGTTCAAAGGAAATTAATTCTCCCTTTCCGGCAACCGCTGTCAGACTCCGGGCGAGCGGGCGGGTAACGAGCGGCCCCACGGCGCAAACTCTACCTACGAGCCTTCCCGGAAATAGTTGGCGTCTCCGAGTTTGTAATAATTAGTTGGGACCCTAGTGTGCCATCTACACGGCGCTTGGGTACTACAACCTCTTCACTTTAGAATAGAGCGTTAGATAACAATGGTTTGAAGTGCCATCTTATCCCGCTGCTTAATTTAATACTTTCCTAACAACAGGGAGTTCCAACCTTTTCAAAAAGGGCGGTGTTTGCACTGACCGAAAACGTTGCGAAGTATTACAAGGAGGCTTATTATTTTTACGTTAGTAAAAACCTTCAATGTAAATCACTGATCTAGGTGTATTAGACGTAGCATGTGATACATTATGTAAACTCCATATCTCATGATAGAATCTAGATGACATAGAAAGAGCACAATTTATATTTAAGGCGGAACGATTAGGCCATAAGGACGCCTCAGCTGATCACTGTGACTCCAAAAAATGTAATTGACTTCTGGATGTCCCAAGGACTCCATCAAATCGTCAAACAAAAGCTGATATCAAAATAGCTTCAGTGGTGGTTTTAAACTGTATGTGGTCAAGACGTGGAAATCCACGGAAACTACAACTGATAAACCTACCTTTCTACGCTTCACCGGTCCACAATTATAAACTCCACAAAAAATCGATTTCAAGAGGAACTCTTGGAAACTAAATACCGTTGCAATTATAACAGCTGGTTCGATCCTCACATGATATTATTCAACATTTAATACGCCCGAGCACGTTCACATTCACATTCGTGTTCACTTTCCTTTTTTCTGTGGAAGTTTTAGCCCTTGGGGAGATTGAACGGATGAACAAAAACGCTGCAAATTCTTTCACTGGGGTTTATTATTCAAATGGCTTGCGTTCATGATTTGAATTTCTTCTAAGCTTTGGAGTGTGCGTGTTTCACAGGTGATAGAGTGATTATTGAATTTCAGGAGGCACACGAACATGATCAACTGAACAATCTAAATAGGTATTTTGGTTGAGAACAGATTTACGTGCCCTATGCATATCTCGTGAAATTAAATAATCGCTCTATCACCTGTGAAACACACACACTCCAAAGCTTAGTATAAATTCAAATCATGAACGCAAGCCAATTAAATAATAAACCCCAGTGAAAGAATTTGCAGCGTTTTTTTATGGTTATCAGAATGCTTCAACCCGTGTATCGGCTACAAAGCCTTTTAGGAGTTCACACCAGTATCCACATTACTACATCACTAGGTTACTGATAGCAACACAAAAACAATAATAAACCAAAATAACGCGAATGTTGGCACCATAAATCGGGCCATAGATCGGAAATGGTTTGACCTACGGACCTGGGGAAGGGCTCATTCGATTCTTCGTGGAGTGTTCTTCAAAAAGAGTACAAATTTAGGCCGCCTTGACTTTTTTTTAGGTTTTTAGGGATTTTACAAAACTTTGACAACCCTTAAAGGGCACTTTAAATTAGGTAAGAGAGCTGGCTCAAGAATTGGGGCGTCGTCGGAAAATTTCACCTTTTTTGCTTCAGCCGTTTGGGAGAAATCGTGCGTATGGCGTACGGACGGAAAAATTTTTATTGCAGATTCGGATTCTACACCCTTTGAAACGTAAAACATGAAATTTTCAGGGGGGGTTAGAATTTTTTTCCAGAGCGATTACAATGGTTTATTATTGAATAATAAACCAAAAGCGATCCGTGTGAGCTCCTCCGATTCATTGAGGGGGAGGCCATACTAGAGATTTGTAAAGGCCAGTAATCGCTCCAAAGCAAAAAAATTCTTTTGTCGAGCGCTTAAGGAACCCTTGGGCTATCATCGCACGAATATTGATAGCATCAATGTGGTCCGAAAATGTATAATTACATTATAAAATATAAATAACATAACTGAATTGATGATAGAAGTAACATAGTACAAGCCTGGGTTGAAGTACATAATCGGCTCACTGTTTGTCTCTTGACGGCGTTAAAGTTATACAGTACCCGCACGACCTTGGGGTCTTGCATTCATGGTATTCCACGCCCCTTGCTAATTACTTTTCATCAGTGGTCACAAAAAACCCACGGGTTTATCATTGTTTCTTAGCCTACCTTTAGGCAATGAAAACTTCCTTTCCACTCCCAAATCGAAATATCCGCAATCATTATGGGTTGTAGACCTTAAACAGAACAACTTTCGTTTCGTGTCTGTGCGCGTGGGTGAGTCCGCATACCATTTTAACAAGAGTAATTGCTACAGTTTTGATCCGATTTTGATGAAATATTAAGAGACATATTTCAAGGGTTCAAGAAGTAATTGGTGAGTTATGAGTTTCAACGCTCAGAAATCAATACATCAGTGTGCGCAATCCTGATTCACGTTCATGTAGACGTTTTTTCTTTTATCCTCTGCCCTTGGGGAGAGCGAACAGATGAAGTTACGGCGGTCCGGTTGGGCTGATTCGCTTCTTTGAAGGCACGTCTATTAATAATGAAGATAAAAATAGAGTTATTCCTAAAGTTTCGATATTCAGATTGTTGACATTTCGGCCCTTTCATTTCGCTGTTCAGGAAAAATGGAGCTAGAACTAAACCCCAAACATGATTTTTGACCAAGTTTCATTTTTTTGGTTCAGTAATTTTGGAGAAAGGTCCCAGACGGACGGATTGTTTTTTATTTGACGATTAATTTTTTTCCCTGGTCGATTACAAATGTTCATTATTTAAAATAATAATCAATGATAATATCTATCATTAATCATGGTAATAATCATTTTTTTAACATTGAATAAGTTGTGTTTATTATTGGCACGTGTATTGGTACTTTTCGATTCCGTACAGGTCACCATTAATCCGAAAGCGGTGAAATTTATAAGCGGATTGTATGTAGCCCATTGTTCAATCCGCTTTAGTGAAACTATAGCATATGTGCGATCAAAAGGATTAGTAATAATCATTATTAATAATAATAAACCAAAACAAACACAACATGATGCAATGGGAGGGGTGGCAGGCATTCGGGATGAGCAAATCCGATGTGTGATTTTTTACCGAAGTTTCATAAGTTGTGTTCCAGCATTTGATAAAAAAGAACAGATTGGTAATTCTGGAAAAGTATTTGTTATTTGGATTCCGAACACTTTGAAAGGAAATCAAATAAATTTTGAGGAGAAAGGAGAGTAGGAAGAGGATGAGAGTTGAAATACTGCTTTTATTAAATTACGTCCAACATGTATTTTTTTGAAATGAAAATCATATAATAAATATACGCAGATACGGTGTGTAAGTTTTCATTCTTGTAATTGCCAGCATAAAAGAAAAGCATAAAATTATTACACAAAGGTTTATTATTTATGTATTTTAATCTAAGTAGATCAGATCTTTTTAATGGTACGCGAGTCTGGTACACAATCTAAACGATTGAATTGTGTTCTAAATGCCATAAGAAGAGCTCCATTTATACTTCATCTCTGCAGACTTATCAGAAAACTAATCAGCCACAAGGGTGTTTCAGCTGATCGGTGTGTTTCCTCTCCTAGTTAGTGGCCCATTAGAATGTAACACAAGTTGATATTTAAATACTTACAACAGTTGTAGGGACGTTATCACTGTGATCTCGTAATCACCAAAATCAACGTTTAAACTTTACGTCTACGTTTACGTTTACATGAAAACGCTTTTAGTCTATCTTTACTGATAACCATTAATTACATTGGTGAAACGAGTTTGTTTCGGTAAAACGATGTTCTACATTTTTGTCACAGGTTACTGGCCGCTGGGAGTCGTGTGGTGCAACGTGTACGTCACGTGCGACGTCCTCGCCTGCTCGTCCAGCATCATGCACATGTGCTGCATCTCACTGGGGCGCTACCTCGGGATCAGGAACCCACTGAAGACGAGGCAGTCGTACTCGACCAAGCGCCTCGTCGGCTACAAGATCGCCCTCGTGTGGCTGCTGTCGATGACCGTGTCTAGCTCGATCACCGTCTTGGGTAAGTTACATTACTTCAAACACTGTAGTTAGCTTAATTTATAACATAAACTTCACATATTCTATGGCCGTGTCCTACGTGAGCGGGTGCCGCGCGATACGAGAGGGTCGGGCGGGTTGAGCGTTTGTCGAGGAGCCGGCGATTTTTCCGATCAAACCATGACCATGAACTGAGTTGTGCGTCCTGCGTGCACACGCTCTAGCGGAAATCGCTAACACGCACACGCTACACGCGGCTCGAAATCAAAGCGGTTTGATTTTTCCCCGCTCTACCCGCTACAAACGCGCGTGTTACAGCTGTTCTTTGTCAAATTGTGTTCCTCAAGTTGTTCATTTATCTTGTTTCAATAGTGTTTGCGAGGTTTGTCAAAGAAATGTTGGAGTAGCTAATTAATGAAATACGAAAACGGCCCTCATTTTGGGAACAAAGAAACCCTCATTACAAAAATAGGATGAAGAGTCGAAGCTGCTGGGAGGAAGTCAGAAAGGTTATGAGAATCCCCAGGATGAATTTCTCCATGAAATAATCGAATGTTGTTACTTCCATTCTTGTATAGGATGTGAAGAGATCTCTACTGTTCCTAAGCTCTGTGTAGAGGTGGTGGAATTCCCCAAACTCTGTTCTCAAGTAATACATTTCGTGAGTCGTTTGCCTCTGCAAACGTCTATTACAAATGAAGGGTCATGGGGAAAAACGATCAAAGTCCATTTTCTGTCCGAAATGAGTTAAACACGGGATATTGTACTTGGTTCAGAGTAGAATGCGGTGCATGATTCACATGGGGGGAAAAAGTTCAGGTTCCTAGTCAAATCACTAGCGGAAATAAACGTCTGCGCTCAAAAACGATCAGTCCCGAGCGTCATTGGGAAAGAATGATCAAACTCCAAACAAACCGCCTTCCCTATTCCACCCGCCTACATTACCTGCAAGTAATGAAGTTACCAGTAAGTAATGAAGCTTTATGAAAGGCCTGTGTCGATAAAAACTGCCAAAATGAAGGACCTTCAGCACTTAACCACGTTTTTGGACGACCCAGATGCAAGATTGTTTTACCGTAATCTGATCCCTGATAACCCCTTACTTATCAACCAGGAAGACAGCACAGTGAATAACGAAGACAATTTTGAGAGAGAAAAAACATTTATTGATCATTATATGGGGTGGAATGTTGGATTAGTTGGGTTTGTCAAAAGTGTAAATTGATATGCCAACAACTCAAAGTGGTATGCCAGAAGTTGAAATTGAGTTGCCAAAAGTTTAAATTGAGATGCCAAAAATATTAAAATTGAATTGTGCCAAAGGTTCAAATTAAAGACGATGTTGATTATATTGACAACCCTCATACTGATGATGTTGCCTACTGTGACGAATAGATTAAGTAAGGTCGTGTTTTTTGTTTCATTTTTATTTACAAAAAAAAAACTTTTTTAAGATGGCGCATGTTTAAAGTTTTATTTTAATTTCAAAAATTAATAAGCATAGTCAGTACATACCACTATATATTTCACATAAGCAGCGATAAACCCTCTGTGTACAGGAAAAAAAAATCCAAGTCCACGCATTGTTTTTTTTTTTTTTTTAAATTGTAAAATATACAGTAAAATCTCTTAAAACCAACTTTTCTGAAACGGAATATTATAAATAAATGATATTAGAACACAATGTGTTTCAATATTGATTTTTGTCTCAACCACCAGTACCCATGACGACTCACTCAACTTTAAAATTGATATTCTGAACATTTTGAAGTTTAGGACTCTGATCGTTTTTCCCCATGACCATTCAAATATCATTGATCAACGCTGGGCTGGACGAGGCCAACAAAAATCGTCTTTGATTAAAAAGTTCAGAAAAAACACTCATATTGATGAGGAATATCGTTAAAAAATTGTATTCGATTGGCACGGTAACCTAACTAAAACGCACTCTCCTCCATTTGCGGCATCACCCGCACATAGGACACTAGTAGCGTTTCCCGCTGTAAACGCTGGCACACGCGTAAATTGCCGGCACGCTGAAATCGCCGGACTCCCGCTCACGTAGGACGCGGCCTATGTCCCTCGACTTGGTTTATCGCCATTATGGGGCAATTTAACATCTGACAAAGGGTAAAAACGTTGCAAATTATCGTTCAAAGGTTTATTAATCGTAGAGATAACATAAGATAAGACAAGGTAGCGATAGATACACTTACACAATCGAATTATTACCTAATATTTGATATGAATAATATTATATTACAAAAGTCACAACGAACCCCACGGTGGCAAGCTCCATTTCCATCACAATTGGATTATTTCAAATTGACGTTTCATGTTTGGTTCGAATCTATTAACTCTTATACTAACCAGTGGAATTATTAAATTGAATCAATCTAACAAACGAATTATTCCTGAGCCGTATGTAAATATCTCAAATTTGTCCTCTAATGGCTGCGGAAGACCACAGAGATAAACTCGGCCCAATAAAGCTCGTCATAATCGATCCTCCCCTCACCCCAATCCTGAAAGGACAAACTTTGAAAATACATTTAAGAAGGGTAGATCAAAAAGGGTTGATATTAAACGAAATGCGATCAACCGTGAAATATGAAAGCAAGGAAGATTTTAAAAGGAAGACGATATTAGTTTTTTTCCTTGTTTCCTCCGAGGGACAGTTTAAAATAGCAAAAATAAAGCAGTTGAAGAGTTCGAAAGAAAACTGAGGTTTTTAAGAATAGGTATTTAAGGAAGAACGGTGGGGTCTTATTTTAAAGTTATCGTTATGAAATATGTCCAGAGATTCGGGAGAAAGTACCGCTAAACTGTAATGAAAAGTAAGAGAAAACGAAAGTTGTAAGTTACGAGTGGGGAGAGCGAATCCTTGCTCGGTTCCTTTTGGGTTTTCTTACAGGTTCTAAAGAAATCCGCCAAACGATGAACGTCGGGAACAATCCATTTGTTCCGCACCTAAGTTCCGTGGGCCTTTGATTGCCGATGAAAAGACCTGGGCCGATGTTTGTTTTCACTCAGAGGACCGGCAGCTGTCGTTACCGCATTGTTGGCTTTCTCTATAACCTGACAACTTGGGTTTCAAGGGAGATAGTGTTTTCTTGTACTTTTCTATCCACTTTATTGAGTCTCGTAGTTCGTGTATGCAGGTTTGGACATGAACGATCCATGTCTCTCTCGCCTACCTCCCACCCTGATTCACACACCCAACATAACTATTACAATCTGGATATGTTTCTCGGGAATGAGTAATGAGTGAAGACAACTGAGCCTACTAACATATGTTGGAACCAAATAACTTGCTCTAGTAGCAGATAATGGAATCAAACAGTTCTATTAACTGAGAACATCACATAACTCCCCAATTCAATGATCAAATTCAAATGTACATGATGGGTCCTTTACGTTTACTTCCAATGTTTTTGGTACAAAACGGCCTAAAAACGAGCATTCCAATCAAATCAAGGGTACATCATCAATCCACAATAAAAAAACAATTTTTTTTTCGTAAATTGTTCGGTAATTTATAATTCCCCTGCCATGCAAAAGGGTCTTTCAGTTTATGTTTAAAAAATCAATAAAATAAAAAAACCTCTGCCAAGTGGGTGTGGCACATAGCTTCCTCGTATCCATTACATGACTGTATAGATCATTAAAAATTATTATTGACTAAAGAACTTCGTTCAATTAGGCGAAGTAAATATTGAATTAGGGTAAATTTATTGTTATGCAGGAGCATAACTTGAGGAAATAAAGGTAGGCATGTTCAACCATTGAACAAACTATAAAATATACCTAATAAGTCCGAACAATCCCTGAAAATTTCATCGAAAGCGGTCAAGAACTCCCGGAGTTATGCTTGTGGCAAGGATTTCACATTTGCGCATGCGCAGAGGCTACTATTAATCCGGGGGTCATAAACTCATAGGGGACCATCTACACATCAAACCGAACAATCCCTGAAAATTTCATCGAAATTGGTCAAGAACTCCCGGAGTTTTGCTTGTGGCAAGGATTTCACGTTTGCGCATGCGCAGAGGCTACTATTGATCCGGGGGTCATGAAATTGGTCCTATAGGCAAGACCATCTACATGCCCTAACCCGCACGATCCCTGAAAATTTCATCAAAATCGGACTATAACTTCGTGTAGTTTTGCCCGTAACAAGGATTTGCTGACAGACAGACACACAGACAGACACGGAACCAAAATTGTTCAGAAAGGTCTAAAACGCAAAATGCGAGTGGAATTTTTGATTTTGGAGACGAAAAAATTTTCACATTCCGAAAGTGGAAACAATGCTTCCGCTACTTTAGTAGACTCGGAAGCAAAATTGAAGGAAACTGTTTAAAAAAAGTTGTGACCGTAGCGGGGCAAATTGATAGTAACATTGGAAAATGGTTTTGAGGAAATAACATATATCCTAACCTATGTAACTTGAAATAAAATTAAATGGTTTTAAATACATTATACTCATGTGAACACCTTAGGAATCTGACTCATTCTCAGAAATGTCTCAGAACTATTTCAAAGGTTTGTCTCCCACTCGATGGGGATGTCGTTCTATCCGTTTTGTCTAGGCAGCTTTAATTAGCTACCGGATTTTCTACCAACCTCGAGTCTCTGGCGGTGCTTGATGAAAATTCAAACGCATGAAGCGGACATAATAATGAATCAGGAATACCGCCCAGTGGGCAGGCTGCTGCCGAACACCACTCCTTGCCGTGGAACTTGTAAATATTGATAACCCCGAGGTAACCATCACAATCAACGTAAACTTGGAGCGAGCCACCCCGCTCTTTGAGCCCCCGTATTCCGGATAAAAGGGATGCGTGGGCACATTACTGTTTCATAGCTAGCCCGAGGGATTTCAAGCGAAACATACAAATTAATCCCACGTTTCAAGCGACCTCAAATTCCTAGAAATACTTACCTATGTCCCATAATGCACGGTTCAACTAATAAGCAGGAATGCTACTGCGTAGGAATTACGGCTAATGATCTAATGCGGGCGTTTCCAGAATCGCTAGCCACAAATGAATGAAGCTTCACCATTACAATTACCTCACGTCCGAATTCACTCGTTAACTCACTTTTTTACTAGTCAATTCATGTTTCCTTAACTTTCAGTCCAACTGTACATTCTATTTTTGGATTTTATCGCTTTGGCACAAGGGCTCAAAAAGTGGAGCGTTAGGAAAAAGCGTTACTTGACGCAAAAAAAAAAAAAAAAAAAAATTCAACAGAATTTGTTGGAAAGCTCTCAATTTATCTCGCATTTCTATCGTACTTGTTCTTGGTATTTATGTGGCCATTTTATATTTATAAATGTTATTAACGGGTGTAGTGATCAATGCCGTCGTTATTATGGTCGTTATTAGTTTCCACTTAAAAATCCCTCGAGAAAACGCCGAAATAAATACATCAGCCTGTATTATTAATTGTATTTTGGTTCTGAATCGCAATTATTGTGAATTGTAGATATAGGGGAGGACAGAAGAGGGAAAGACGGTAGGAGAAAATGTAGGAAATAGAGAGGAGTTGGTGGTGGTAGGAACTAAATTCATGAAATGTCCCAATGTGTTCCTTACTCGTAAGCAAACGTTCCTGAATTGGCCGTACCGAGATCCTGATAAAGTTTTCGCTTCGATCTCCGTCCACTAGGTCGATGGTGCTATCGTTTTCTGTTGTATGATACCGATTAACAAATTTTGTTGGATTACTCTAGAAAACACAATATTTTTAAATGACTAGCGGAACCACTGGAAACTGCAATATTTTAACAACCTTAACCATACGTTCCATTCCGTTTTGGTTTATTATTCAATAATAAGCCATTGTAATCGCTCTTGAAAAAAAAAATTCTAACCCCCCCCCTGAAAATTTCATGGTTTACGTTTCAAAGGGTGTAGAATCCGAACCTGCAATAAAATTTTTCCGTCCGTCCGCCGTACGCACGATTTCTCCCAAACGGCTCAAGCAAAAAAGCCGAAATTTTCAGGAAAAATCCATGTTGGTCCGACGAAGCCCCGATTCTTGAGCCAGCTCTCTCACTAATTTAAAGTGCCCTTTAAGGGTTGTCAAAGTTTTGTAAAATCCCTAAAAACCTCAAAAAAAGTCAAGCGCGGCCCAAATTTGTACTTTTTTGAAGAACACTCCACGAGGAATCGAATGAGCGATCCCCAGGTCCGTAGGTCAAACCATTCCCGATGTATGGCCCAATTTATGGTGCTAACATTTGCGATATTTTGGTTTATTATCTTTTTTGTGTTGATATCAGTAACCTAGTGACGTACTGATGTAGTAGTGTGGATACTGGAGTGAACTCCTAAAAGGCTTTGGTGGCGATACACGGGTTGAAGCATTCTGATAATTTCAGGAAAAATCAAAAAATCTGAAATTGTCAGTTAAACGGCGCAAATTCTTTCACTGGGGTTTATTATACAATTGGCTTGCGTTCATGATTTGAATTTCCACTAAGCTTTGGAGTGTGCTTGTTTCACAGGTGATAGAGCGATTATTGAATTTCAGGAGATATGCATAGGGCACGTAAATCTGTTCTCAACCAAAATACCTATTTGGATTGTTCAGTTGATCATATTTGTGTGCCTCCTGAAATTCAATAATCACTCTATCACCTGTGAAACACGTACACTCCAAAGCTCAGTAGAAATTCAAATCATGAACGCAAGCCAATTGAATAATAAACCCCAGTGAAAGAATTTGCAGCGTTTCATGCGTATCAGAATGCTTCAACCCTTGTATCGGCTACAAAGCCTTTCAGGAGTTCACTCCAGTATCCACATTACTACATCAGTACATCACTAGGTTACTGAGATGAAAACATAAACAATAACAAACCAAAAAAACGCAAATGTTGGCACCATAAATCGGGAATGATTTGAGCTACGAACCTGGGGAAGGGCTCATTCGATTCCTCATGGAATGTTCTTCAAAAAGAGTCCAAATTTAGGCAGCTTCGACTTTTTTTGAGGTTTTTAGGGATTTTGACAAAACTTTGACAACCCTTAAAGGGCACTTTAAATTAAGTGAGAGTGCTGGCTAAAGAATTTCATTATGTTCGGACCAAATTGTTTGTCCGATTAAGAATTCAGTTGAAAGTTTGTACGTTCTGATTCGGATTCTAACCCTTTGCATAGAGAAACCATGAAATTTTACTTTCAATTTTTTTTTTTCAATCCTTCTTCGATTGCAATGGTTATAATTGAATATAAACCAAAAGCAGAACATATTTCATCATTGTTCAGAGGGAGAAGAGTTGCTCATTACAGAGGATTGCGTTATAATGATGGCGTAAATCATGATCAGATTCTGTTCTCAACAAAACCATTTACGAACGAAGGGGCGTTCATTTAATCAATACACTACTTGGCAAAACTACTTTCTAATCTGCCCTGATAAGTTCTTTTCTCTATTGGGATCTTTGATAAGTTCATGGCACACTACATTAATCTGAATAAAGACCTGCATTCTTCACAATTACTATTATTATTTGTTATACTCTAATGACAGAGTTCACAAAACCTTCCTCCAATATGAATGAATCACAACCTTCCGGAACTCGCCACATCACTGTATTACGAATTAATGAACAAATTACAAATTAAGGACAGGCCCCCAAAGACTGACCTAACCTAACAGATCAACAGGAGAGACGTGCTGGAATATAAATACCTGTATCCAGTTCTTGCATCAACTTTTTAGTTCTTGAAGAATTCCATTATGTGGGTATCATTGTGGATATTGTAACTGTTGGTAGCTTCACGATGCGGCACAAAGCATCCAATCCGCGTAAGGTTACTTTTCTCGAAAATTACCTGTCAGATTGGCTTAGAAGATATCAAGCCAACAGCCAAAAGCGCGAAATAGGCTCCTTCCCCAACTTACCTCGTACGAAGTTTTCGTCTGTGTAGGCGACACGTGTTGAAATCGCGTAGATCACATTTAGTCGCCATGTTGACCAAACCGATATTCAACCAATATGGTTCCGTCATCCTCAAAAATGGAAATTCGGCAAACTAAACTACGTAGAACATTTGCTTGTTTAACTCATCTTGAAAGGTCTGTTCTTCTGGACTACGCTGGTCCTGGTAATAATGAATGAGTTGAAATTGTTGGCAACCAAGTGGATGGGTGGATTATCGTAGAAGAGTAAGGAGAGATTCCGTTTGGAAATAGTCCAAACGAAGGTTGAGGAAGATTCAAGCAAGTGAGGGGGAATAACGTAAATAGTAATGAGTTATATATTAAATACGCATAGTTAGTCACAGAAACTAACTCTATCATTAATATCCTAAGTAGTCTATTGACTCTAATGTACGATACATAGGTACAGATGATGACAAGATGCATTGAAGTTGTAGAAATTAACGTACCTGCTAATGATTCAGCAGTGAAATTCATTGAGGGCTTTACAAAATTACCATGTTATAATAAAGTGACACCAAATTTGGTAGGAAGCCAACCAAGATATTCATGATAGAGTACAGGGATGTAAGACACACATTATTTTCGGGCAAAGAAGGCCTCACTTGAATTAGTTAGAGGTGACTTACACGTGTATTTCTCACGTACGTCCAAGGAAAAAGCCTTGTAGGTGATATACTCGGAAATATTAAATACGTTGGCACTTAGCGGCGACAGGAGAGCACACCACCAAGAGACTTTCCCAAACGATCGAATGCAGGAAAGCGGTGATCATTCTAGGTGATTTTCGGATCTTTCAAATATATATATTAACAGGGTGGTACCTGCAGACCACAGGACCCTCTGTTTCGGCATCACTACATTTTTGTGATCACGTGGAGGCTCCACAATTCAGACCTTCACCCAGCTGTATCAAGTTTTATTTTCAATAATGAACGTTTGTTAAAAACCAAGAAAAGAATTTTTAACCTTCCTCAAAATTTGGAGTTTTACGTCTCAAGAAGTGTAGAAACCAAAAATCGAATAAACGAAATCCGTCCTTCCCCGGTCCGGAGCTTGGTCAGAAACGAATGCAATGTGGGCCTTCACTTGAAACGCATGCATCATTGAAACATTGAAAATGAACTGATTATGCTTGGATTCTGTTTTAAGGACGGACGAAATCTGAGTTTGCTTTTTTCGTGTTAACGAGACTCAACTCACTTTCCGTGGTGGAAAATGGCGTCGCTGATCAATTTAAATGTTTTTGCCCTTACATGATTGAACCAATCCAACGCAGCTTCATCTATCAACTAACCAGGTCCTCCTTTATTGTGGAATCAGTTTCCTTTACTGTCCCTCTCTGATACACACGCAAAAGTTCGTCTTTGTTTTTGAGGATGTCTCCCGCTTGCGTTTTACCAATGTTCCATTTCTCGACTTTCGTTGCTGATTGAGAGGCTTCGTTGATTAACATTGCGAATAACTTGCACTTTTTCCTTCAATGACAAACACTTTTGTGTCGATGCCATGATTATAACTGAATCGCAACTCTGACTGAATCGACCGTTGTCCAACGAGGAAGGGTTTTGTCTTATCGCATGCCGACTGCCGGTATACAAAAGCGATCACTGTCCGTTAGAAGGGGGTCCGCCTTGGAGGGATGTCCGTTAAGATTGATTTCAATGTATTTCTTTCAGCTTTTGTTTTGTTTGTTTGTTGAAAGGACTAGTAAAGGTTGGTGTTCACGGTGTTATATTTAGACGAGTTCATCCAACTCTTTGGGAGATATGGAAGTCAATCACAAGATAAGGAGATCATTGATCAGCTATTTTCGTGGCTAAATTTGTGCCTAATCGATCTAACATGCTGAAATATGGAATGGTTGTCTTATGGACAACACAATATATAGATTCTAGGCAATATACCTCTGTCCAATGTATATACATCAGTGACTCAAGCAGAATGCTTATTCTAATAAAGAAATCATAAACCTTTGTTTGATGATTTGCAGTGTTTTTACTGCTGCCTGAAGGAGCATCGAGCCTCTTACCCAAGGGATGTTTTTAACTATAATTTTATAGTCAATTTTGATAATTCGTGAATTGCAGAAGAAATTGCGAATAACTCAATTTTTTATGAATGAAATTTTTTTTGGTATTTGTGCTGATCCGTGGAATTTGAGGAATGACAATACTTATATGGGATTATCAAATCGCCTTCCCCAATACAAAAAAGCTCCAAATTGGCATTTCTCAGATTTCGTACCTAACGGGTAGGCTATGAGAAAATGGCTCTTGATGGATTTCACATTTGCTAATGCTGTGGCTTAATTTCTGAGTGATGTCTTTAATAGGGGATCTTTAGCTGGTACAATCAGAGGAAATGTTATCCAAATTGAATGAAAACTGTAGAAGTAATGTTTCTTTAGGGCAGTTACTGGACTACTGTGTTATTGTACAAAAAAGTTGCTACACGTTCGCTGAATGTCGGTATTTATATTTAAAAACTCGAGTTAACAATTGGTATTTTATACGTTCATATTTACATTTCATTTAGCGATTTCTTAGTTAGCATTCAATTTGTACTTCGTGTGATCCACTTTTAATCCGGATACCGAAACTGAATTTGAAACATATACGGATGGTACTATTTACTGAGAAGAACCCCGCGTTTATCAATCCTGTATACCTACAGACCACTCGACGAGGAACAGTTTACTCGATGATTGGGGCTCACAATGTTTTGATGGTAACGAGGGGATCTCGAGTAATTAATGTCCGCGAAGGGTCGTTAAGGGATTTGAACAGCGGGCATACGTTATCGACGAGGCTCATCTCCAACCGCAATATTTGGTCACACTTCGAGAGCTCCATGAATCGCTGGGGAACCTTCAACTCGAACGTAGTTCGACATCAATGTGGAATCGTTCCAACCGTTATAATTTACGACAATTTTGTGGAGTGGATCTAAATCAAAATGAAGCCTTCAGCCGTACACAAAAGATGTTCTGCATTACTTCGGAAGGAATGTTCATTATCTTACAAATAAGTTTCCTTTCACGAACGTAAAACAATATATACGCCATAGGCGAACAGAAAAGCAAGAACCATCCAGAAAATTGAAAGAAAATTTAAATGAGGCGATGATGAGGATAAGTACAGACCACGAATTTGAATAGAAAGCGACTCGGAAAGTACTGAGTGGCTCGTGTTATTCTTATGTGTGGCCCCAAATGGCACTATGTTACCACACAGTGACCCAACTGAAGGAATTAAAAAAAAAGATTATTCTTTCTATAGGCTAGCTTTGTTTCACAAGTGACTCATCAGAAGTAGAACAAAACACAACAGCTACATAATATGTCAGCATATTATGCTGACGACGCTGCAGTGTTGGCAGTTGCAGGAAACAGTTGGCTTGAGCCAACTTCAGATCATTTATCATACATTGATAAATGCAAGTAATTACAATTAGGTATGTAGGTAAATCAATGAAAAATTATACTAAAAACGCTACAAATTCTTTCACTGGGATTTATTATTCAATTGGCTTGCGTTCATGATTTGAATTTCTACTGAGCTTTGGAGTGTGTGTGTTTCACAGGTGATAGAGCGATTATTGAATTTCAGGAGATATGCAGAGAGCACGTAAATCTGTTCTCAACCAATATACCTATTTGGATTGATCATTTGATCATATTTGTGTGCGTTTCATGCATATCAAAATGCTTCAACCCGTGGATCGGCTACAAAGCCTTTTAGGAGTTCACTCCAGTATCCACATTACTACATCACTCCATCACCAGGGTACTGATATCAAAACAAAAACAATAATAAACCAAAATATCGCAAATGTCAGCACCATAAAAGGGGCCATACATCGGGAATGGTTTGACCTACGGACCTGGGGAGGGGCTCATTCGATTCCTCGTGGAGTGTTCTTCAAAAAGAGTACAAATTTAGGCCGCCTTGATTTTTTATGAGGTTTTTAGGGATTTTACGAAACTTGGACAACCCTTAAACACAAAACTTGGACAACACTTTAAAGCCCTTTAGAGAGCTGGCTCAAGAATTGGGGCGTCGTCGGACCTACGCGGATTTTCTCTGAAAATGTCAGCTTTTTTGCTCCAGCTGTTTGGGAGAAATCGGGCTTACGGCGGACGGACGGAAAATTTTTTATTGCAGATTCGGATTCTACACCCTTTAAAACGTAAACCATGAAATTTTCAGGGGGGATTCGATTTTTTTTTTTTAAGAGCGATTACAATGGTTTAGTACTGAATAATAAACCAAAAGCGTAAGCAGTTTGATACGAGTGAGAGAAAAAAAGGGGGGTAGGGGAGTGAGGGTGCTAGAACTTATTTTTACTTGGTCGATTACAAAGGTTCATTACCTTTCAAGGTATGAAATAACTAACTCAAACATTCAACCGTATTACTGAGTTATGCCCTGTGCCGTGCACTATTTATAGTAGGTTTGTCGGGGATCCTCCACCCATTCACATGTAGGAAACTACCGTTATCTCCTATGTCCGGAAACCCCAGGTCTGGGAAGTCCGGGAATGAAAGACTAGCATTTGTTAAATGTATTACGTGAGATTTGTGATGGATATGGTTAGTTGGCCCCTTCCCGATTTTAGAATCTGTCGCCTTGGGAGATGAATCGGACGCCTGCAAGCGTCTGGGTCATCCTCTGAGCGTGGCGGAGCATTAATTATGTATCAACTTCCTCGGAAGGGGCTACTATACCATTCCATCACCTCACATGTTAGCCTGAGCGTGGTTACGTCCATTGGCCCTTTTATTGTTGATTGTCCTGCTTAGCCTGCTGTCGCTATTCACTCGCAATCCCTCATCCCCCCTGTGGCTGTATGCTCTGTAAAATGATCAATTTAATAATTGTCATTCCCCTGCACAACTCAATGCGACCCCCCCTCCCCCCCCGAACGATAATCCATTCATGCCCCCTCTTCCCCCCACCCCAGCTTTTCTCAGAGCGCAGGGAGTGTGATGGATATGGTTAGTTGGCCCCTTCCCGATTTTAGAATCTGTAGCCATCTGTACCTCATGGCATTTATAACGAACCAACCCAGCTTCATCCAATTTGCTGTTTAGCACATTCACCACGTATTTCATAAACAAATCCAAAGTGTACATGTACAGCTGTTCAACACCAGCCTCAAGGTACACCATATAATCGGGCGTGTTAATCGGCAATGCTAGCAGCTTCTTAATAAAGAATTTTTGCAATTTTTCAACTTGTTCATACATTTCATACCCCCAGAATTGACTTCCATATCATACAATGGTTCTACTCTACTCTTCTATGGAGCATTAATAATGCATCCACCTCTTCGGAAGGGGCAACTATACCATTCCATCACCCTCATAGATTCTACGAGGAATAGTGGTTTCCCATGAATATTATATTAGAAATGACATTAATATTAGTTAACGGTAATTAATGCTCCAACTTCAATTTGAGTTTTCAATCGTAAGTGTATACCGAATGGATGCAAGCTCGAGACGCTCCCCATGCAACTTTATTGATGCTTCCCATTCCCAAGGTTTATTACCCCACTTCCAGGCAACACTGCCGCTGAAAGCCGGAACAATGGTTCAGTTAGAAAGGCCAAGGTCCAAGTTGTGTCATCTTCCCCCTCCGCCTCTACCGTCTTGTTAACGGGGAGGATTGATGTTGAAGCGGATTCTTAACTCAGGACGCCTCCCTCGACAAAGGGCCGCTCCACGTAAGCCGGCGTTTTCCCAGTTAATTAGATGGAAACTCGGGCAACTTGAGGCAAACAGTTTGATTCATGCGACTCCTCTTCATCCAATTCAAACTCAACGCGTCGGGTGATTCAATTTCACGTCAGCTCGGCCGCTTAAACGAAGTTTGGTAAGGCGCGGAGAGCTCTCATTAACGAATTTTTACGATGATTAAAGCAGAGCCCGAATTTTCGGAAGCTCTTCTTAATTATGCCAATCATTGGATTTTTGCGGCTGGTTGAAACTTTTTTGGTTTGTCATTTTCAAAAATAATCCCTTTTAAGCAACCAAGAAAAATGATGTGTAACCACTTACAAATTTGTTGGTCCACAAGCACTTAACGTAGAATAAGGAATCCAAACGTCCCTGATAACCTTCTGAAGCTCCGAAACCACAGACCAAGAACGGACGAAAATTCATTATTTTTTATAATAAGAGGAATATTCTTAATTCGTCAACACTTATTACACACTATAAGGCATTAGTGTTGTATCAATGTTATCCTTTGGGATGGTTGCGTCGGGAGCCACATTCAAATCCTCCAATTCAGTCACTAGATCCCATTTTGGTTTATTATTTGATGATAAACCATTGTAATTGCTCTTGAAAAAAAAATGTCTAACCCCCCCCTGAAAATTTCATGGTTTACGTTTCAAAGGGTGTAGAATCCGGATCTGCAATACAAATTTTTCCGTCCGTCCGCCGTACGCCGTACGCACGATTTCTCCCAAACGGCTGAAGCAAAAAAAATCCGAAATTTTTAGGAGAAATCAATATTGGTCCGACAACGCCCCAATTCTTTAGCCAGCACTCTCACTTAATTTAAAGTGCCCTTTAAGGGTTGTCAAAGTTTTGTAAAATCCCTCAAAACCTCAAAAAAATTCAAGGCGGCCTAAATTTGTACTCTTTTTGAAGAACGTTCCACGAGGAATCGAATGAGCCCCTCCCCAGGTCCATAGGTCAAACCATTCCCGATGTATGGCCCGATTTATGGTGCCAACATTTGCGTTAGTTTGGTTTATTATTGTTTTTGTCTTGATATCAGTAACCTAGTGATGTAGTAATATGGATACTGGAGTGAACTCCTAAAAGGCTTTGTAGCCGATTTCACTTGTGTGCTTTGGTGTCTGCGTGTCTTCGATTTCAGGAGGCACACAAATATGATCAACTGATCAATCCAAATAGGTATTTTGGTTGAGAACAGATTTACGTGCTCTATGCATATCTCCTGAAATTCAATAATCGCTCTATCACCTGTGAAACACGCACACTCCAAAGCTTAGTAGAAATTCAAATCATGAACGCAAGCCAATTGAATAATAAGCCCCAGTGAAAGAATTTGCAGCGTTTTTCTTCTTGTTTTGGGACATAGTATTACTTTACTTACATGTCTACCGTTAGATTTTTTTTTGTATCATTTTCATCGTTACGAAACAAGTAAAGTATAACAACGATTCACAAAACTACGTAAGAGGGTAGTTTTTTATTTGTTTCAAATAGAAATTAATCCCCTGAATGGAATCAGGCCACTGGGGTAAAGTACAATCATCAGTTCGCTCACAATTTGAAAAATTGGTTAGTTATCCGTCGGACTGCAGAGCCTGTTCAACGGGAGGTGCGATCCAGACCGCGTTCCTGGCGGTAGCCCAAGTATTCTCATCTCAAATGCAATCTCAGTCATACTGGTACTTCAAAATAATAAACCGAGACCAACTCCCATTTTCTCCTCCGATTGTTATATTCAGACGCTACACTATACGTTCGGGGCGCGTCAACCTTCAGCTCCCACGCACACGTCGTGGAACTCCATTATTCTCGTATTAGCCCTTCACCCACTCGCCTGATAAATACGAGAGCATCTTCCCTCATGAATCACACGAAGAAGGCGTTCCACCATTTGTCACAAACTCCCACAGGTACAAGATCAATCTCGTGTTCCTTCATAAGATGTCACCTACTCATTCTACCCTTTTCTCAAAGGAAAGCAGGCATTTATATCGTCCCAATGGAAATCCTCCTTGTCTTCAAATGTAACTGGCGTTCTTCTATTCTTCTCTTAGGATCGGTTTTACCAAAGTTGTAATCAATGTTTACGATGTTCGGTTCCACCAACTTCGCTTTACGTAAATCTACGATCAAAATTAAATAACCAAATTTGGGTAGCTAGCGTCCTAAACAAAGATTAATACCAGTTATTTTCTCCACCTTTGTTTGCATTCTGAATTCTGTTTTGCTGCGTTACTGTTCACTGTGCCACTTCTGATTTTCCGTGTTATTGTCTTTAGGTAGATAGTGCTATATTTTTTTAGTGTGTTCTACTTTTTGGGTTGTTCGTTTTACTAGTTATTTTGGCAAATTGATGCTAAAAAAATCAGCCCAAGACGCTGATTAGGGCATGGGTACTAGAAGACGAGTTAGATTTGAACGATACAGATTTTACCATATGCAGGATTTCGAGATCGACAATATTGATTTCATGACATAAAAAATATTGAAAAACCCCATTACGATGGTCAGTTCCTTAGTTTCAATTTTGTTGAATTGTTGATAATGTTACAACATTAAACGTCTCGACACACTTTCACCATAAGGACCCAAAGTGCCTCTCAAGGCACCAAGTACAAAAACGTACGTTTTGAACATCCGCAATCTTAAATTTTTTTTTTTTTTGCGATTTTTCCCGTCATAAATATGTTATTTTTAACCGATTCGAACGAAAAAAACGCTGCAAATTCTTTCACTGGGGTTTATTATTCAATTGGCTTGCGTTCATAATTTGAATTTCTACTAAGCTTTGGAGTGTGCGCGTTTCACAGGATAGAGCGATTATTGAATTTCAGGAGATATGCATGGAGCACGTAAATCTGTTCCCAACCAAAATACCTATTTGGATTGATCAGTTGTTCATAGTTGTGTGCCTCCTGAAATTCAATAATCGCTCTAGCCTGTGAAACGCGCACACTCCAAAGCTTAGTAGAAATTCAAATAATGAACGCAAGCCAATTGAATAATAAACCCCAGTGAAAAAATTTGCAGCGTTTTTTTATTGAAACACGCACACTCCGAAGCTTAGTACAGATTCAAATCATGAACGCAAGCCAATTGAATAATAAACCCGAGTGAAAGACTACTTATTTACCCCAGTAATAATATTTACCTATTTACCTATATATTATCAGCGTTAATACATATCATAATGCTTCAACCCGTGTATCGGCTATAAACTACAAGTATCCACATCGGCTATCACTCCAGTATCCACATTCACTACAACTCGACGCTATCGGCATCACTAGGTTACAAACAAACAATAATAAACCAAAAAACGCAAATGTTGTCACCATAAATGGGGCCATACATCGAGAATGGTTTGACCTACGGACGTGGGGAAGGGCTCATTCGATTCCTCATGGTATGTTCTTCAAATAGGTAAATATTTAGGCCGATTCGACTTGTTTTGAGGTTTTTAGGGATTTTACAAAACTTTGACATCCCTTAAAGGGCACTTTAAATTGAGTGAGAGAGCTGGCTCAAGAATTGGGGCGTCGTCGGACCAAGATGGATTTTTCCTGAAAATTTCAGATCTTTTGCTCCAGCCGTTTGGGAGCTATCGTGCGTACGGCGTACGGCGGACGGACGGAAAATTTTTATTGCAGATTTGGATTCTACACCCCTTGAAACGTAAACCATGAAATTTTCAGGGGGGGTTAGAATTTTTTTTCCAGAGCGATTACAATGGTTTATTATTGAATAATAAACCAAAAAGTGTGATTTGAGAAAAAAAAAGTTGGTTCTGTTGATTGGGGTTAAAAGTAGAGGCGTATAAATAAGATACCTCAAATATCAGTTTCTTGGAGTGTAATCTCACAAGGTATACAGTAAGCCTACACAAGACGCACTAGTATTTCAAGTGAAGTGGTGATGTAAAGCAAAAACGGGAATGGAGCGAAAAAAGAAAAGTTTACCTTATAACTGTCACCTCGTAATCACCAAAATTTCGCAGGCATACGCATCCTTGATCTCATATAAATCGACGTTTTACGTAAATCAATTTGCAAATTGATGGTTACTCGTAACAGTGTAACCACTGATTACATTGGTGAAACCCGTTTGTTGTAAATCAACGTTCTGGTTCCTTAAAACAATGTTCTTGCTGAAACTTTAAACATTGTTAGGGAGTGTTGGTGAAACCGGCCCTTAATACTTTACATTTTCAGCCGTGCAGCAGGGTCGTATGACAGAATTTTCGTTGGCTACTTCTTCATATTACATTCGCGTTCATATTAAAAACCACTCGAGCACTTTTGACAGTCAAACATCAAAACAATAATTGTTCTAGTAGTTTTTGAGGAAAATCTTAACAAACAGAAAATCATCTCTGCAGTATAGATATAAATACACAGGACCAGAAATGTAAAACTATATATAAAATGTGTCAACGTGTGTGTGTGTGTGTGTGTGTGTGTGTGTGTGTGTGTGTGTGTGTGTGATAGTAAATTTGGTTATTTCTTGTGAAAAAATCATCTTTTTTCGCGCGTGTGTTTCCTGAAATTTCATAGGTAATTATCCATTTCCAATATTAGCAGCTCAACCGGACCTCAAAAACTGCTAAAAGGACGGATTTTGACCAATTGTTGGTCCTATTCTGCATAAAAATTCGGGTTCAATTGGTAAGGAGCCATCGCACTTTTACTATCTTAACAAACAGAAAATCGATAGATATAAATTGGACTTTATGGGATTCCTGTAGTGTAATAACACAGTAGTCTGTAGCTACTAATCGATAGATTCTCTGTGCCTAAAAAATGTATGAAGCTTTTTAATATAACTCCTTCTAATCAAAAAACTAATCCACCGTAAATCACCAATTTCTTACTGTTAAGCCCGTCTTCGACAGAACGAGAGTTTTTGATGGGAGCTTTACAACCTGCGCTACGGATTTGGAATTTTCCTTGGATCTTCCGTAATGGGAAGAGAATGAATACTTCCGTTTCAAAAGACTGGAAACAAAGTTTTCAATCGTACCCATCTCTCTTCATCAATAATTCATTTGAAGGCAATTTAGGTTCGCAAGTTCACCGGCGAAATCTTCCATAACTTGTATTTAACCATGCATTTTTGAAGCGGGGCCTCATCGATTCGCTTTTTCCCCCACTCAGATTTTTGTTCATTTGCGAAATTTTCTGAATTCCCGAAAACTTGTTTCGTTCTTTCTTTATTCGGTCGCTGGGTTATTTGAAATAGCCAACTTTCATCGTTTCGCCATCGCCGGATGATAATCATTCGAAGTGAGGCGGTGCACAAGAGTCCGAAATTGAGCTTTCCCATCATTGTACATACTTTAAAGAAATATGGTATTTGTTGGAGGAACTTTTTGATCACACACTGGCTCAACAGCTAAAAGGCAGTTCATGGCTGTGTCAATAGAACGTCTAGGGTAACATGGTAATATCCTTACTGAGCTGTATAATTTTAAACAAAACCACTAAATATCTTTCAAATACGTAGCTCAGTCTACTGTCTCCCTTATTATTAGGAATATTTGAGCCGTTGACATCGAGTGAACTCTTGAGCAACGTGACTCGAGTGATGCACTGACATCTAAACACGAAAAGTGTTGCAGAATTTTACAAAACTATGCTTTCGGACAATAGGGGTTATGATAGACGTTCAATGGGGCCTGAATGCTGCGAACTGTGAAGCAACGAATTCCTGTGAAAGCCGTTGGTCCGAAATTTCGTTTGTTGGTTTGTCGGTAATGAACTTTTGTAATTTCCGCTAGTAAAAATTAATTTCAACCTCTCAAAATTTGTTGTTTGAAGTTTCAGGATATGTAGAAACCGAAAAACGAATTTCAAAAAATCCGTCCGCCCGCCCTATGCCGTTTGTAGTTTTTCCCCGAAACCACTGATATGAGTTAAAAATCACATTCGGGGTCTAGTTGGGACTGAATTCTCGTCAGTCAATCCTAATCGAATAGGCTCATCCAAGACCGCTGTGCGCTCATCGTTCAGTCTCTCTACGACTAGAGATAGAACAGAAAGAAAGAACGTGAACACGGGTGCAAATCTTAGCGTGTTTAGACATCATGTTAATTGCAGGTAGGGTCAGGTGGGGTAAATGTAAACAGGTGAATTTTCCGCCAGCGAGGTGGATTGAAGAACTAAAACGGCCTGAAAACCTTCTCTGTATTGTACGTTGGTCACGCTAGTAAAGATATAGCGTTTATTTTTGTTAATATATGAATTAGTTACAAATGAGGTTTATTTTTGTTAATATATCAACTAGTTAGATATTTACTTCACATAAATTCCGCAATATTATACGAGTGTTAGTCCATTGACAATACACCACATTTCAGCTTCACATCAGCATCCAAGGTCCAATGGCTTGGTCCTTTTCAGGCGTCGGTTTACTTGGGAGTTGTCGAGAAGCCTAATGGCTTCTGGGTTGGTATGAGCAAGAAGCCTCTTTTCGTAGTTCCTTGCGTATGTTTTAATGACATCGGTGACTCTTTCGATTTGGAGGTCCTTGTGGAGATCATCATTACGAATGTACCATGGAGTATTCACAATACTCCTTAGTACCTTATTTTGGAATGTTTGAATTATTTTCAAGTTACTTTTAGCTGTACATCCCCATAGCTGGATACCGTAGGTCCAGATAGGCATAAGTACTGTTTTGTATAACAGCAATTTATTGTGCAAACTGAGTTGTGAATTTCGGCCCAACAGCCAATATAGTTTTCTATACCTGATTGATAGCTCTTCCTTTTTTTTTCTTGACATGTTCTTTCCACTTCAGCTTTGCATCTAAGGTCATTCCTAGGTACTTAGCTGAGTTGGAATATGGGACTGTGCACTGATTCAGATACAAAGGAGGGTTTGTAATTTTTTTATTCGTGAAGTTCACATGAGTAGACTTAGTTTCGTTTAGTTTGAGGCGCCATTTTCGAGTCCACTCTCCAATGGCATCTGTAGCTTCTTGTAATTTTTCTGTTGATTCGTCAACCGTGTCTGCTACTGCCAGAATTGCTGTATCGTCCGCTGAGGATGTAAGGTGGATGATGCGTGGACATTTTTCGTTTCGTCTGTTTTATCGGCTTGTCCATGGCGTGTTTACATGAATGCATGAATGAATGGGAGTCTATTTCCATAAAATTAAAGCATGGACAAAACAACAGAAATATACCCTAGGAAATTAAAAAATATATAAATAAAAACCCCTTAGTTTTTGACCTAAACACTCCGGGGTAAATGTAAACAGGCTTTGGTTTCGCCCCTAATGTAATTACGGTAAAAAACTTGGTGGCGGCTGACTCAGCAGGTGCCATAGTTTGAAATTCAACTATTTGTTAACTTATTTGGAGTTAAATAAAGAGTCGAGGACAACTTGAACAGTAAACATTAAAATTTTGTTTACATTTACCCCAATTTACACTATGTGTTTTCTTTTATCGGTTATTATATTCATGGATTTCTACATCGCGTTCGTATAAAGTGCATATTTTTATACATGTTTTTGTTTCGTTCATTGGGACTTGTAAAGGTTGATGTGCTTGGAGTTGGCAGAGTTTTCGACTGGGGAAGTCAATTACAGGGTATGGAGACACAGTGATCAGCTGAAAGGGCCATGTGACCCATAATCGACCCACCGTGGTGAAATATACAGGGTGGATGGGGATCAGTGTGAACATTTTTTTTTTTTTTTTTTTTTTGGGTAAAACTACATCGAAAATGGAGTAGAATGCCGCCAGAGTGGGGGTCCTACCTCAGTCCATTGGATAGTTATGATTTTTTTAGTACTTTCACGGTCAACTCCGACCTCACGTCATGAAATCGAGTTTTCTGGAACACTGAAGCGTCCCTTTTAATTTTATTATACATTTTCGGATTCAGCATTAAATTTCCTATAAGATAAACATAATTTCAACTTTATAAAATTTCGATAACTCTGTTCATAATCGCAGTGAAAGGGAAAATTTGAAATTTTTCGATAAAATTCGAAACAGAGCCGACGTTCCAAAAATAGGCCAAGAATTTGTCAAATCTCATAAACGTCCTCATTTCTTTCTGTTTCTTTATTCTTATTTTCTGTTAAAAAAAACCTGCAAAGTACAACAAACAAAAATGAATTTAGGTTAACATTTGTTCGAACTGACGTCTCCTGTTACAAATGCATAACCTAGCTCGTTTTCGAATAGCTCTCACAGTAACTGAGAGTGTTAACTTCTCCTGAAGTTTTTGAGCTGCTGCTACAATTTTTCCCCTCAACTCTTCTTCTGTGTTCACCTGCGTTTTGTAGACTTCTTGTTTCAAAAATCCCCAAACGAACGTGAGTAACTCCTTGCATCCCCTTCCCTACCAAGATTGACGCCCCCACCTTGGTTTTTTGTATTTGAAACTTAATTTCTCAAAGAAAAATTTCGTAATCCTGAAATTGAGTATACCGTTGGAAAGCTCATGAAATGAGAAAGTTTTTATGAGATTTGACAACTTCTTGGCCTATTTTTGGAACGTCGGCTCTGTTTCGAATTTTATCGAAAAATTTCAAATTTTCCCTTTCACTGCGATTATGAACAGAGTCATCGAAATTTTATAAGGTTGAAATTATGTTTATCTTATAGAAAATTGAATGCTGAATCCGAAAATGTATAATAAAATTAAAATGGACGCTTCAGTGTTCCAGAAAACTCGATTTCATGACGTGAGGTCGGAGTTGACCGTGAAAGCACTGAAAAAATCATAACTATCCAATGGACTGAGATAGGACCCCCACTCTGGCGGCATTCTACTCCATTTTCGATGCAGTTTTACCCAAAAAAAATTTCACTCTGATCCCCATCCATCCTGTATATAGGGGGCTAGTTTTAGGTCATCTAGAGCAATTACAAGATATTGAGAAGAGAGTTTAATAAAGTACCTCTGATAATGTCGTATAAAAATATATCAGGAATTTATGAGGTAGATTATTCCAAGGCAGAAATAATAAACCTCTGTATAGTTATTTACAGCGTGTTTAACTCACTTTTGAAGGAACGCATTGCCTTTATTTCCAGGTGTGACGGATGCGGCGAACATCATGCCAGAGCCGCACCTCTGCGTCATCAACAACCGGACTTTCTGGGTGTTTGGCTCCCTGGTCGCCTTCTACATCCCGATGGTCATCATGGTCGTCACCTACGCCCTCACCGTCCAACTGCTCAGAAAGAAGGCTCGCTTCGTCGCGGCAGCCGGCGAAGAGGAGAACAGACATTTCCGCCGGCTCGGGGGCCGCTTCAAGCACCGCAACCCGCAGCAGGGCAACCACTCGGCGTCTTTCTACAGGACCACCGGGAAGACTCAGGATCTCTCTAGGTAAGTCTGCAAATTCACGTCAGTAGATCCTAACTCCCAGTGCGATACTAGACCGTCGTTTAGTGCACTCGTTTTCGCCATTGGTGTGAAAAAATGTTCCATCTCTTCATGTGGGAAATTCTCATTGAACGGGACAATCGCTGTCCTTCGTTGATAAATAATTTTCTGTTCAACTTTTCCCAAAAATTATTTTTGCGATTATTATGTGGTTACCAGGCCTACTTATAGGCCTGTCATAAAGTTCGGCTACTCTTCATTGTAGATGCCGGTAATTGGTCGAAATGTACCTCTAATCTCATTGTCATGGTCTGTCCGTGAGTCAGAATTTGAACTTGATCCGAATTTGTATCCGCTCAAAGTACGTTTTACCGGAAATATTTTAACTAGTATTTTTTTAGAATTAGTTACTGGATGTTAGTGCGCTTACAAGAGGGACTAACTTTTAGATAGTCTGTACGAATCAAGTGCTCAACGTTTGTCCCAAACCTTCTGTCTCATTGTCATGGGTTTGAAGGAAATCATCGTAGCTCTCACAAATGAGGGCGTTTTTTGGCAATTCAAAGTTTTTTGGTAACCCTGTCCTTTGAGGAAACACCATGCTTCCGCCATTTCTATACAGTCAGGGCTCAAAAATGAAGTTAGCCGTATGTAAGCCGTCAGGTAGTGTACTAAATTTAGATAGATACATACGTTTATTGACATGAACGTAATTTTATCATACAGAATGAAAGAAAAGAATCTTCTGAAAGAAATCAACTACATTTTACTTTGATTTATAGTAAAATAAAATAAACCGGTAGTGTATCAATGATTGCCGGCAAAAGGTCAAGCCAACGCTGCCACCGTAGCGGCTCACAACCATCATATCATAATATTTACATAAACTCCACGCTGATTTATTATCTAAATTAATCATAGTATGTATTTTTTAGTCTTTCTTCTATTTTTCATTTTGCGTACCATTTAATCGTACCTATCATCCATTCATTCCAATTCATTATTATCATAATTCTAACGTCAATTTTAAAACCCCTCAGTGTGTCGTTAGTGTTCAAATTTATTTGATCGAGTGTAAATACTCACTAACACAATGTCCAACGAACTTAGATCTACCGAAGTCAGTCAAGATTTTAATCTATTTTTATAAATTCATCTTTTGTATGTCCTTGGAGATTTCAATTTCTCGGGTAAACTATTGTACAACTTGTAAATGATGTGGAGTGGGCTCTTAGTGAATGCCGTCGTATCAGGTCGCGGGTCGACCACATCACCCTCCAAACGGAATGGAGTCGGGTATGAAAGGATTTCCGAGGCAATAATGCTTAGTTGCTTGTTATACTACATCTACAAGTTCTTTACAAACAGCTGTCGAATACTACAATTCTCACAAACAACAGTTCAATCGAATTAAAAGTTTTCGGTTACTTCAGACGTACTTTGAGTACGTATTTTTGTAGGGGTAAAAGTGGTTTCACGGTAGTTTCGTTTCAATATGCTTCACGAAAATTGTCATTGCTTTATCTATCCTAATCGACAAAGAAAGCTGAAATTTGAGGTTAATATATTCATCCAAGGAGTTTTCCACTCGTCTAGGTCATTCCACTTACTACGTACGCTATACCGAATGATCACCTGATCGATATTTATTTGTTCATTTCATTGATTTCGAAACTAAGGATATTTAACTTTGTATTATGTATTTCATCTTGATTAGTTTTCTATTCTAACTAGTCTCTTTTGTATATTGCGTACGTTGAGCTGTTAGCTTAGGTATAGATCATACACTGTTACAACACCACTTATTCAGCTCCTAGCACTTATCTAGGTATTTATTATATTTATACGACCATACACTTCGTTTAATAATTATCTTCAGTCCAGTGTCATCGTAAAAGAGCTATCTGAACAGAATAAACCCATGTGTTACAAATAGCAGCGTGTTTGCTATGTAAGCGGTACAAATTTTTTAATTTGTTATGATTCAACCCGAAAACATATCCTATGAGAAACAGGGAAATCTTTTCAGATGAAAATTCGATTAGGTCTGCCAGTGGGAACTTTGATGGCTCACGAGTCAAGCGCGGTAAAATGTCGAGATGAGTTTAGTATAGTCAACTACTCTTTAGTTTTAATTGTTCTTCAACTAATTCTATTCGACCAAGTTAAACAGGTGAAGCAGCTTAACTCGCCGTTCAACTCGGCAATCGTTTTTCTGTTGCTCTGAAACGAGAAACCTAAACTCGTTTCATTCCACAATTTAACCAGCAAAATGGACCGATCTTAATCGCAGACTAAATACACTGGAAACAAGTCACGCGAAACATTGAGGGAGACACTTTCGGACGATCCAAATTCCATTGAGAGCTCGAGGATCTAATAAAGAAACTCTACGCTGTTAGGGAATTCGCCCGAAATGGGGGAATCTACGACGGAACCGCAATATCATTCTCTCGGCACTGCATCGAAGGGCTATTGCGAAGGGCGGCTTTTGTTACTGTGCCCCACATAGGTTTACTGGCGCTGGGAGGGACGTCGAATGGAGATGAAAATTTCCCTGGTTGAGCCCCTTCGCCGCTTTGTTGGGCCACATTGAATGTATGCATGAAATGACGATACCCATCGCATACAGTCTGAATATAGGCTGGTTTTGATAAGTACTAGAGTAAACTCGGGCATCTCAAAAGTTCCAGCAACAACCCCAACCAAATATTGCGATAGACACATGATAGACGATGCGTTCTGTATTTTTTCACTGGCAGACCACGAAGACAGTCATTCTTCCAGTCTCTAATGCATTTTGGTTTATTATTCAATAATAAACCATTCTAATCGCTCTTGAAAAAAAAAAATTCTAAACCCAACCTGAAAATTACATGGTTTACGTTCCAAAGGGTGAAGAATCCGAATCTGCAATAAAAAATTTTCCGTCCGTCCACCGTACGTCGTACGCCGTACGCGAGATTTCTCCCAAACGGCTGGAGCAAAAGATCTGAAATTTTCAGGAAAAATCCATGTTGGTCCGACAACGCCCCAATTCTTGAGCCAGCTTTCTCAGCTAATTTAAAGTGCTCTTTAAGGGTTGTCAAAATTTTGTAAAATCCCTAAAAACCTCAAAAAAAGTCGAAGCGGCTTAAGTTTGTACTCTTTTTGAAGAACACTCCACGAGGAATCGAATGAGCCCCTGCGTACGTCAAACCATTCCCGTTGTATGGCCCGATTTATGGTGCCAACATTTGCGTTATTTTGCTTTATTATTGTTTTTGTGTTAATATCAGTAACCTAGTGACGTAGTGATGTAGTAATGTGGATACTGGAGTGAACTCCTAAAAGGCTTTGTAGCCGATACACGGGTTGAAGCATTCTGATAACCATAAAAAACGCTGCAAATGCTTCCACTGGGAATTATTATTATTCAATTGGCTTGCGTTCATGATTTTAATTTCTACTAAGCTTTGGAGTGTGCGTGTTTCACAGGTGATAGAGCGATTATTGAATTTCAGGAGGCACACAAACATGATCAACTGATCAATCCAAATAGGTATATTGGTTGATAACAGATTTACGTGCTCTATGCATATCTCCTGAAATATTCAGCTTGACGAACCATTTTAATGAATTTAATAAGAAAATCAAGATATTGCAATGCCTCTGAAAATTCAAAAATGGAAATTTTCTTCTTCCAAATTTGTTTTTAGGCTTTTAGATTCCTCGAATTTTATGCTTTTCTATCTGAGGCATTACACGTGAAAGGACGAAATAAAAAAACGTCTGCCAAGTGGGTGCGGCACATAGCTTCCTCGTATCCAAAACATGACTGTATAGATCATTGAAAATTATCATTGACTAAAGAACTTCGTTCAATTAGGCGAAGTAAATATTGAATTAGGGTAAATTTATTGTTATGCAGGATCATATTTTGAGAAAATGAAGGTATGCATGTTCAACTATTGAACAAACCATAAAATATCCCTAATAAGTTCGAACAAATCCCTGAAAATTTCATCGAAATTGGTCGAGAACTCCCGGAGTTATACGCGTAACAAGGATTTCACGTTTGCGCATGCGCAGAGGCTACTATTGATCCGGGGGCCATGAAACTCATAGAGGACCATCCACACATCAAACTGAACAATCCCTGAACATTTCATCGAAATTGGTCGAGAACTCTCAGAGTTATGTGCGTAACAAGGATTTCACGTTTGCGCATGCGCAGAGGCTACTATTGATCCGAGGGCCATGAAACCCTCTATAGACCATCTACACCCCAACCCGCACAATCCCTGAAAATTTCATCAAAATCGGACTATAACTTCGTGTAGTTTTGCCCGTAACAAGGATTTGCTGACAGACAGACAGACACACAGACAGACACGGAACCAAAATTGTTCAGAAAGGTCTAAAACGCAAAATGCGAGTGGAATTTTTGATTTTGGAGACAAAAAAATTTTGACATTCCGAAAGTGAAAACAATGCTTCCGCTACTTCAGTAGACTCGGAAGCAAAATAGAACCTCTTCAAAAATTACCTATGTTTCACAATGTGACATGTGTATGACAATGCAACATGTCATGTTGCACCTCCAAGTGACTTAAGCTCTATCCTAGAATTTCTCACACCTCTGGAGCCAGGGGCTGTCACATCTCACTACATTGTCTTTAGGATGTTCAGTGAATTTTCAAGCCCTTCAGGTAAATCAAATTACGAGCAGTGAATTTTATGCAAAATTACTACGCTTTCTGTTAGTGTGGTTAAAATTGTGTTAACCTTCTCTTCTTTGGCTCAAAAATCAATTTCAAAGTTCTTTTCCAAAATTTTTGAGAGTTGGGCCCTTTTTAAAAAATTGTTTTTTGCTTAAAATGTTTTAATTACTATCTGTAACGTCCCCCTAAAAGGATTTTATGGGTTCGGTGTGGTTTGGGCTATTTAGTTGAGGGTATCTTTAAAAACCACATTTTTTTAAAACCAGAGAACCACTTGTTTGGAATATTGATGTATCATCAAATTTTCTCTCAAGTAATAAGTAGAGCGTTACTTATTACAATAAACAACGTTACTTAAAACAACAACAACAAAAAATTAACATTTCAGCACTTTGCAATATTGCAAAAAGGTGGTGTTTAGGTCGAAAACTATGTTTTTAAAGATGATAATGACTACAAAACCCAAAACACTTCGAATCCCATTGATTTCCTCGGGTATGCCACCCATTTAAATTGAAACAGTCCGAGCCAAATTCAATTTTTTTAAATGTATTAAACTATATTCATACAATACTTGTACAATATTTAAAATAGATTTTTTGAGCCTAGAATACCAATTTTATATCCCTCACTACCAGAAAGACAAAAATTTTCATTTCAAAATCTTTATGCACATTTTTTATTCGAAGTGAAAGCTTCACTGTACGTTCCAAATGGCCAACTATTATGCTCAACTTTCAACGGACATATAGCCTGGCATCATAGGGGTCTTTAATTCTGGGACCTTAAATTGTGTAGGGCTAAAGCATGTAAAAAATTGTTGATTTTTGAAGAAGTTTTATTTTCTGAGTTCGTCCTTTCTTATGGAAAGTGTATGTTCCTTTGCCGGTTTATTGCGCCACATTGATCTTATGCATGAAATAACGATACACATAACATAGGTACACTCTGAATGCAAGCTACACACAGCACTATGGTAAACATCAGTATACACCGGTGATAGCGCCTATAATCCCAACCACATATGCGGTAGACACACGATAGACTACTTTCAGTTTTGTTTGATAGCGAGTTTAAGAAGGCCGTCATTTCTCCAGTCAATGCTTCGCATTGTATCAATTCTCAATGGTTTGAAACAGTTGTCAAACCACTGGAAAAAACTTTTGCGAACAAAGCTGTTGCAGTGTGGCCGATTAAGTGAAGAGGAATGAAGTCTTGGCAACCGTTTTTAGCAAGTAGTGCAGGGTATACCCTTTCGCACAGATTCTTCCGTTGAATCCAGCAGGTATTTAGAGACGCTGAGAACGTGAAAGTCGGCGAGCGTAATAGAGATGGCGGTCCATGCAGATGGCGGAGCTGGTACGCCGTACGTGGGACCGCATTATTCCTATCAAGCAGCTCACACGTGAAGGGAACGCCACGCTTGCTCCGTAATCGCATTCCCCGCCACCCAGCCGTAACAGTACGAGATAACCTATGTCAAATTTCGCCCATTAGGTAGCCATTTCCACTCCCCCGGCATCCGCTCTTAGGGTTCGGTTCTCAACAGGTCTCCTACGTAATGTATAATATAGATTTACGGGGGGCGTATGCTGTGCATAATAAGTGGACTGTTTTATTTAAAAGCCTGGAAAAACATCAAAAACACGAATTTTTCGGCGAACATCATCATATCTCTTTTGAAGTACTTGTTATGACGACGTGATAACTTCAACACATCAAATTGTGCGTTTTAGGCGGGGTAACGCCCTCGAAAATTGCGTTAATAAATCAAGCTTTTCCGAAATGTGGTGTGGCACATGAATCAGTTTTGTGTTTTAAGGCCTTTGTAGTGCTCTGCAGAGGAAAATACGTTTAAAAATCAGTAAATTCGTTTACGAAATGCTTAAGAATATATTTTTAAAATCTACTAATGTTTTCTTCATATATAGTCCAGTCATCTGGTGCCAAAATCGGGGGGGAGCGTCCCAACTTTCCGCTAATTTGCTGGGTTGTTTCTACCCCCCCAGGGGTGCTACACCTCATTTTACGGACACATTAACCTTGTGCTAACTTCAGGGGGCCCTAAAAACCGCGATTTTTTCGGACTTTTTTCAGTTTTTCCGCTGTCTCTCGAAAACTACGCATCCTAGCGAGAAAACCACTCTATTATAAAATAAATTAGACAAAATTTTCTACAAAATAATCTACTCACACATAATTTTTGACCAAGCTATCATCGAGATATAGAGGCTCAAAGATTGGCAAATTTTCCCAATATGGCAAAAATTAGCAGAAATCACTATTTTCCGCCAAGTTTAATGTTATTAACGTACTTGATGATGATATTATAATTTATTTTCATATTTTGTGTTGATATGCAATACATCTTCCCCCTTCATAGTAGCTTTCCCCCCCCCCCTCCACCCCAACCAGCAAAAACAGCCAGAAATGTAGGAATTTGGAATATGACACTGATGTATCTTAAAATCATTTCAATTGAGACTTAAATTTAAATGTTTGATTGGTTTTTGGTTAAAACTCGAGTTGAATTAGTTAAAACTCGAGCTTAATTGGTTAAAACTCGAGTTTAAATCGTTGAAAACAATTAAGTGAGTCAGCTTCAACGTAAGAAGCTGATATCTGAGGAAAAACGTGTACTTATTTCTACCGACAAAACCACGTTTTTTTGCATTAAACGCTGTTTTTCTCCCAAAACTTCCCTATACAATTTTTTTTTAAATTTTACTGTTAGAAAGCTGACAGTTTGAGGAAGTTTTTCCTGAAGAGTGCCCGACGATACCTTTATTAATTATAGGCAAACAATTAGCTTGAAAAATGGTAATTTCTGAAATAATTTTAAAATTTAGACTTTTGCCTATTTTTTTACCAATTAAAAACACATACAAAAATTGCGTTTTCCATTAAACGATTAGTAAATTTTACGCTCTTTCCAACGGTACCATCAGATTCGAGATTGCTCTCAGAACAAGGGAGCGTTTTAGTGAGGAAAGGTCGAAAACACGAAAAAAATCTTAAAAATGAAAAAAGTAAGATTTTTAGCAGGGTAAAAAAAAAGTTATGGGACAAAAAATGTTGCATATTAGTTGTAGAATCGACCCCTGGATTTCCGCCTATTACAAGTGTAGACACCCTGTATACAAGTATATTGTGTTTAGTATAGAATGTTTATACTAAATGGAGTTCACCATTGATTCCAAATTGAAAAAAAAAAAAAAAAAAAAAAAAACAGTTGAAGTTCATGTTTCACACTACATTTTGGTAAAACTGGGTTTTTTAACCCATCTTTCCAATTCCTCCGTAATAGCGTATATTTCACGCACCTTGTTTTCACCTCACCGTAATAAGTACTTAAAAACAGATTTCATGAAGTTCCCCAAAATGTTCGTGTTCTCGAAGTTTTTGGACGTTGTGCGCCTCTAAATTTGAATTGAACACTTGCAATTTTTTTAGAGGACCCGCCATTTCAACCATTAACAGCAAACCACTATACCAAACAAACAACATGATTGCATGTGCAACAATGTGATGATTAGGTGGATCTATAATTATGTAACATAGTGATCCATTAGTAAATACTGGCAGGGAGAACTTTTTAGGACCTGATTGTGAATTGTTAAATTTCGTGTCAACTTCGGCTAAATTTAATTTAGTATTGGCTTGAATAGCTGATCCGGTTGACTTTGTTTTGTAATACTAATAAATATTTACCCACATATCTCAGAACCATGCCCTGATCTCTCTGACATGGTCTTTTCCTTGACTTTTCGAGTTTTTAGGATAAATATTTAAGCGGGCCTCCCCTGGAAGTCTCCTAACTAGGACGTTACCCCCAGTAGAACATTGACACCTAGACCCTTATTGCTGTTAATACACCGGTATGAATAATGCAAATATTTATAATGTAATCAGTGCATGGTCTCTTTTTCTTTTTTAAAAACACTATCCAAAACGCTGAGTAACGACGCAACTGCCTTCCATAATCCTCTTCTCGGATTACCTGCTCTTAACTTTCTTTCTTCTTATTGGGTCCAGAAAAGAAACCGAGGGAATGAGAAAACTCATTTGAAACTTCCCAAGCCGTGTTGGCACCACACCAAACTCCTTTCGTGGCTGTTTCAGTCAAATGTACCTGTAGAGATTAAGGGTCTTTTTTCAACTTCCCGGTAGGTATTTCTTTTGTAAGAAACATCACTGGGGAGTAAACGGTGGTTCATACATACTAATCTAATAATATCTCTCCAGGGATTCAGGGGATTCTAACAGCGGTTAGGGAAACGATGTATTGTAATACGAAAACTTACTTATCATATTACATTATTTATTCCAACTAAACCACTTGAAGTAGCTCTGATCAAGGCACAGAGCAATCTTGTGTTCAATCCGGTGTGAGAAAAGTGCTTGTAGACAGAGGTTTATTGTTTCTTTATTACAATAACCCTTCTACTCAAATCACCGATCTGTGCTCCAGAAGTAGTCAATGGTACATTATCTAAACTAGGCACCTCACGTCTACACATCTTGTAATTGCATTCTGTATGTCATGAAGACAACCCCATTTATATGCCAACAAGGTTGATAGATTAGGAACGAAATTGGTCACAAGGGTGTTTCAGATTATCACTGTGCCTCCGTACCTTGTTATTGACTTCTAGATATCACAAATACTACTTCCATGGATACTAGTCTTTACTAATCGCTTTGCACGAAACAAAAGCTCATATCAAAATACCTAATACTTGCATTTGTTATGCCCAGCACTCTGATGTTATCCGTCAGTGAAGAATTTTCTTAAATTTGTGAACAATGAGACGTGGGAAGTCATTACATTACTATCTCAATGTACTAGACTCGCATGGACGATGACGTATTTCTGTGGGAAACCCTTTGGAGTAGGGTACAGGATTGAGAAATAAAATCAATCAATCGAACATACATACAAATTAGCTCACATAACTCTGATAAATCAGTTGTTTGGGGTTTTATTATATTTATTAATTTATTTTCATGAAGGCGAAAAAATTGTTATATCCTTTGATTTCAGTGTTCATATTTTGCTTCCGAGTCTACCAAGGTAGCGGAAGCATTGATTTCACTTTCGGAATGTGAAAATTTGAACAATTTTGGTTCCGTGTCTTTTATCTCCAAATAAAATGGATACTAGTCTTTACTAATCAATCCAACATCATACAAATTTGCTCACATCAAATACTTAGAAACAGCACTCTGAGTGTATTTTCATGGACAATTTGATGTGTAGATGTTATCCTTTAAGAATGGTTCCGTGAAATTTGTGAACAAAGATTGTTGTCATAATAATTATTTATCATTCAGTCATCTATCCATTTCAACTACACTGCATGGGCGATGCATAACAATAAATTTACCTAATTCAATATTTTTGTGGATAAAATTTTCAAGGATTTTGGATTGTACGGAAGGATTGGGAAATAAAATCAATCAATCCAATATACATACAAATTAGCTCACATAACTCTGATAAATCAGTTGTTTGGGGTTTTATTATATTTATTAACTCATTTTTATGAAGGCGAAAAAATTGTTTTATCCTTTGATTTCAGTATTCATATTTTGCTTCCGAGTCTACCAAGGTAGCGGAAGCATTGATTTCACTTTCGGAATGTGAAAATTTTTTGTCTCCAAAATCAAAAATTCCACTCGCAATTTGCGTTTTAGACCTTTCTGAACAATTTTGGTTCCGTGTCTGTCTGTCAGCAAATCCTTGTTATGGGCAAAACTACACGAAGTTATGGTCCGATTTTGATGAAATTTTCAGGAATTGTACGGATTGGGGTGTAGATGGTCCCCTATAGGTTTCATGACCCCCGGATCAATAGTAGCCTCTGCACATGCGCAAACGTGAAATCCTTGTTACGCGCATAACTCCGGGAGTTCTTGACTAATTTCGATGAAATTTTCAGGGATTGTTCGGTTTGATGTGTAGATGGTCCCCTATGAGTTTCATGACCCCCGGATCAATAGTAGTCTCTGCGCATGCGCAAACGAAATATTTGTTGCACTCATAACTCCGGGAGTTCTTGGCCGATTTCTTAAGAACTGTCATAATAATTATTTATCACTTCAGTCATCTATCCATTCAGCGTCAATGTCAATTTTTATTATTAGGTATATTTTATAGTTTGTTCAATAGTTGAACATGCCTACCTTTGTTTTCTCAAGTTATGCTCCTGCATAACAATAAATTTACCCTAAATCAATATTTACTTCGCCTAATTGAACAAAGTTCTTCAGTCAATAATAATTTTCAATGATTTTTTTAAATTTTATCGCCATGTCCGTTTTTTGGCGGTTGCTTGATTCGAGTGAAACTACAATCATAATTTTTGTTCGTTGTGGATGATATTTTCCAGGGCTGTACAGATTAGCTCATCCCCAAAATATTTCGATCAAACTGGAAATGTAAATTGCAGTAAATTAAAGAGGTGGCTATGTCTATATGTAGACAGAGCTCTTGCTTTAATTGACTCAACAATTAGCACAATAAATGGGTAGATAGAACTGCGAACTCCACAAATATTTGACAATGCTTTAAGAATCATTCTATTCCAAATTAGGATTTTACCCCTTTCATAACTTCTTAGATAATTCTAAAGCATACATAAGAACTGTTCATACCTAGCAAAATGTGTTGTACTAATTTTTACACTTGCAGATCTTGATAATTTTCAAGTAGACTTTTCTACGATACCTATCATACCTGTCACATGTTGTTTCAAAGAAACCATTGACAAGAAAATAAAAATAGTAGATGACGAGAGCCAATCATGGCCCTCGACCCTAAAAATACAGACGTAGGATCTCCAACCATCAGAAGGAGAGATGTGTCGTTGATTTTTCTGAAAAGGAGAGAATCCAAAAGCTGCTTGCTCGTTTATTATCCTCTCTTCAAGTGGTTATTGATAGAAAAGTTCCTTTTGATTCCCTGAGGGAGCCTTCGTGTAGAAAGGCACATTTGTAAGAGTTCTTGAACAGCTCATGTTCTCGTTAGTGGGAAAAAGTTACAGGCAGGTGCGGGTGGAGATTGAGTTTCGGTTAAACGAACGTGGTAGGATGTTTCCGGGGTATTTCGAACCTCCGGACGACAAAGCGGGAACTATATAAACTACCGTTCCAGCAAACTTCCTAAACTGCATAGCGTAGAAACCGGTTGAATTCCACAGATTGCTAAAGGATTTCAATGTGCTTTGTGTCCTAGTGCTTACTGAAATTGATGTAATTCATGGGTAATTCTCATTCAAAGGTTACAGAAGGGCGCTCTACAGACGGCTGTTCGTAACGCACTTCAGTTACTAAATACGAATGAGTGGTAATGCACATGAGATACCAACTTCAACTAACCATTGCGTGTAGGTAATGCTGCAACTCCTTATCACCAAATCCTATATATAAACCTCAAAAGTTTGTTTGTATGCGGTTATGAACCTGTTTAAAATAGACGGTTAAACTGCAAAACCGATCCTAACGGGAGCTGTCTCGAAATTATCAGCGAGTTTCGCCGCACAACTGAGGTTCGGTCAGAACCTCCAGAACATCTTCATAAACGGCGCTATCCTTCGCAACCTATTTGTTTGTTACCCAAATTTTCTGCTATTATGGTTGCTAATAGACTGATTACAGGAGGAAATTCGTGACAACCGGAAAAGCCTTGGATAGGAATACTAAAGCGCGAAGTAGTGGTTTTTGGTTTATTATTCAATAATAAACCACTGTAATCGCTCTTGAAAAAAAATTCTAATCCCCCCTGAAAATTTCATGGTTTACGTTTCAAAGGGTGTAGAATCCGAATCTGCAATAAAAATTTTTCCGTCCGTCCGCCGTACGCCGTACGCACGATTTCTCCCAAACGGCTGAAGCAAAAAATCTGAAATTTTCAGGAAAAATCCATGTTGGTCCGACGACGCCCCAATTCTTGAGCCAGCTCTCACACTTAATTAAAAGTGCCCTTTAAGGAGTTGTCAAAGTTTTGTAAAATCCCTAAAAACCTCAGAAAAAGTCAAGGCGGCCTAAATTTGTCCTCTTTTTGAAGAACAGTCCACGAGGAATCGAATGAGCCCCTCCCCAGGTCCGTAGGTCAAACCATTCCCGATCTATGGCCCGACTTATGGTGCCAACATTCGCGTTATTTTGGTTTATTATTGTTTTTGTGTTGATATCAGTAACCTAGTGACGTAGTGTTGTAGTGGATACTGGAGTGAACTCCTAAAAGGCTTTGTAGCCGATACACGGGTTAAAGCATTCTGATAACCATAACAAAACGCTGCAAATTCTTCCACTGGGGTTTATTAGTTCAATTGGCTTGCGTTCATGATTTGAATTTCTACTAAGCTTTGGAGTGTGTGTGTGTTTCACAGATGATAGAGCGATTATTGAATTTCAGGAGATAAGCATAGAGCACGTAAATCTGTTCTCAACCAAAATACCAATTTGGATTGTTCAGTTGATCATCACTTGTGCCTCCTGAAATTCAATAATCACTCTATCACCTATGAAACACGCACACTCCAAAGCTTAGTATAAATTCAAATCATGAACGCAAGCCAATTGAACTATAAACCCCAGTAAAAGAATTTGCAGCGTTTTCAGCTAACATAAAACATTTTAATTTTCAATAATTATTGAAGTGACGCTAGCAAAACAATTAAATATCCATTATGAAGCTAGTAAATGGTGTATCACTATGAGAAGGATTACAGTTCTGCACTGTATTATGAAGGAAAATTTCTTGCCTCACTCACTCAACACGCTGTTCTTGCGTAAACTAAACAAAGTACCTAAGGTAGATGATCAAAATCTGAAAAGAAATTGTGGCTGGTGTCCCCAGGACATTTCTGCTGAGAATATTTTGCACTATCATGCTGTGATAAAGTACGCAAGTGTTGAACCTAAATTAGGCTTTAATTCACAATGTATGTGATTGAAATTAATATTTGAGGAACTAAGAGGAATCGCGTCCTCAACTACACAGTGTGTCCAATAGTAATAATTATCACACATGCTAAATAAAGGGCTAATAATCAGGTGATGGCTGACCCATTCATAGGCTACCCACCAAACGTTGAACTATAGTATTGTTTAACAGCAGATTTAATCTTTACTGATCTGAAATATGTGGCAAGTAGGGCCTTCCAGGGGCTGAGGCGAATAATGCCCGCAACATCCAGAGGATATAATATATCTATAGCTATATTGTAGCTTTTCCAAGTCGAATTGAGAATTTTCCAAATCAATTTGAGAATTTTCCAATCTAAGAAACTTTTACTAATAAAAAGGAAGAGGAAGTTTTCAAAACCGAATTGACAATTTTTTAGGGCAATCCAAGACTTTAGTTGAAAACAAAATAATTTTGTTAGTGAAGTAATTATTAGTGAAGAAAACGAAAGAATAGCACTTCATGAACAAATTAACATTGAAATCAAAAAGACAAAATGAACGAAGAATACTTCATAAAAATTACGCTCTTGTTAAGAACAGAAAAAATCGAGGCCACTCTGCGTTTGCCAACGAAATTTTTTTTTTATTTCAATGTTAATTTGTTCATAAAGTGTTATTCTTTCATTTTGCTTCAATAATTTTTTTTTCAATAAAAGTCTTGGATTGCCTAAAAAATTGTCAATTCGGTTTGGAAAACTTCCTCTTCCTTTTAGTAGTGAATGTTTCTTAGATTGGAAAATTCTCAAATTGATTTGGAAAATTCTTAAATTGATTTGGAAAAATCTCAAATTGGTTTGGAAAATTCTCATATTGGTTTAGAAAATTCTCATGTTGGTTTGGAAAATTCTCAAATTGGTTTGGAAAAATCTCAATTTGGTTTGGAAAATTCTCAATTCGACTTGGAAAAGCTATATCAGATGCTAGAAGCTCCTGGTATAAGACCAGAGGCGGCTACTTCCAGAATCGGGACGGGGACATATCCTTGTCCATCACACTCCTTGGACTGTCAAGAAAGTCTTAATAGGCAGAACAGGGGTCATTTTTCAAAGTTAAATGTTGTCGTTTTTAAATGTTTCTTTTTGTCTATGAGGGTTGTGCGAGGGAAAGGGGCGTTACTGATAGAGAAACAGTGGTAACCACGCTCTGCTTCATTGAGACTAGGAGGATGTTGAAATGGTATAGTTGCTGCTTTCAAGGGCTGAGGCGATTGATCCCCACAACAGCCAGAGGATATCTAAATCACTAGAAAGTGCCTGGTATATGCACACAGATGGCGGTGTCAAGAATCGGGACGGGGAAACTATCTTCGTGCGTCACTAATCGTCGTCAAAAACGAACAGAAACTCGTAAGAGAATACCCAATGCTTCTCACCCACTCTCGTCGAAAAGGGAAACGCGGCTCCTTGTCGATTGGAAAGCGAACCAAAAAAAAAAAAAAAAAAAATTAAATCGGAGCTCTGAAAGGTAGTTTTTCCGTCCGAACGACCCAGAAGGTTGCAATTGTTGGAGAAAGGGGAGATTTGTGAGGGTGGTATGGCGGTGAAGGGAGTGTCGATCCATCAATCACAGCACCTGCCCAAACGGGTCTGAAGCAGAAAATGTGGATGGGAACCTCGGCAGGTGGCAAGATGGAACGCTAATCCACCATCCAGCGATGGACCTCCAAGATAAACATATTGGGACGTCATTCGGATCAGAGTTTTATTTTAGCTTTGACAGAGGATCCCTTTTCGCCTGCTGTTTCTGGAGTTGATGGCTCGGATCGGATTTCGGTGTTGGTATGACTCCACTTTCATTCGGGGCTTTTCCGATTTATTAACCTTGCAACTTCTCGCTGTGATCAGTCTTTCTGTTTACAGACTTCATGAGGGGTATTCATACTCATGAAGAAAAAGTCTTGGCCGATAGCTTATCGTGCCTAATGACTGTAGGAAGAAATTTATGAAGAGGAGTTTCTATCATTTAGATGAACCCTACTTGAAGGGTCAATTCTACAAATAATTTGCAAAAAAGTGCATCCTAAAGTTTTCTTGGAGAAGATCAATGTTGATCGCTGCACATTTTCGATCTAGGACAATTGTAACAATATTACAATGGAGTTGATCTGAATGGAAATGGAAATAATCCGGATAGAATTCAGATTGTTTAAGACCAAAACAGGCTCTGGTTGGTTTTTTCATGTTTCTTGTTACCGTCTTCTGTATCTATGTTCTCTAGTAATCTCTTTGATTTCCCGTCGTCCTTTGATACATTTCCTCCAATACGTCCACATCTGGTGGAACCTCCCACCTTTTTCCTCGCTGTAATCCGGAAGTTTTCCAAATGCCTGTGGAGAAATTGAAATTGAATGCTTATATTAACTCCCAAGCTCTTGAAATGGGTTAATGTACTAATAGACCAATACATAGGGCAGACGCCATAAAACATCGAAGCCAACCAGTCCTGGTTTCATCCCCAATAATCTGAATTCCATTCATACCTTCCTACATCAAAAATTAAACTTGTATTGGTGGCAACTTGATGTTCTCCAAAACATATATTTACTCATATTTAACTGATATACGCGTGATCTGCTCCGTCTTGTTCAACCTACCAAATTGGTTTGAAATTTTAGATAGGCATTCGGGTTGATGGGGTAGAGGAGTGGTTAAAATTATAAAGAAATTGTAATGAAAAGTGGATTTTCATCTTGGGGTTGTTGCTAGAGGAAATTTTGTGTAGAGAACATCGAATTTCCAATTTTTAGTCGCCAAGTTTTAAAAATCTATCTCTATTGCATTTCCAATTTTTTAGAATAGTGGTGTCTACGTTTTTAAAACATCACCCCTTATTTTTTTCCAGGTCTTTTTGGCGCGAATAGACAAAAGAATATAAGAAAATGAACGGTGAAATCGTTTTTTTCACGTATTCAAGTTTTTGATGGTTTAAAAACGTGTAAAAATGTATGAGGGTTATAAAGAAGTTTGATGGTTTTTGACTAAAATTCTGTATACAAGGTGGCCAAAATCTAATGGGCTAGGCATTTGTCTCCGTAATTTCCGAACCTAAAAAAAATTCAAATGATAACTTCACTAATTATTAACAAGGAGTTTAAATATCACAATTTCGCGCTTTGCGCATCAACTTTGTTATTTCAAATGAGAACCGCCATTTTTTATTGCAGATTCGGATTCTGCTCAAGATTTCATGAAAATTTGACCCCTCGACCAATTTTTTTTTTTTTTTTTTGCGCGTAACCGGTTCAGCGAGCACGCAAAGTTGCGCAACCACGAATTTGTCAAATAGTTGATGATGGTGATCTGTAAAGTGTTGCATATGAATTTTCATTGTTTTTTTAACGCTGATTCACGTGATGCTATCCGTTTTTTGATTTTCAAATTGCTACGGGGATTAATTTTCAAGGTCTGGTTAAAAAATGTAAAAACAGGAGATTGAAACCTTCTTCTGTGATCAAGTGAAAAATCACCTTAATGTGAAAGTTGAAAGTAGGAATAAACGATGATTTTTCACGCGAAATAAACAATGTTCCGTCATTATTCCGCAAAAATTGAATCAAATCAAAAAACGGATAGCATCACGTGAATCAGCGTTAAAAAACAATGAAAATTCAAATGCAACACTTTACAGATCACCATCATCAACTATTTGACAGATTCGTGGTTGCGCAACTTTGCGTGCAAGAGTAAAGAAAGGTCTTATTCAAAACAACTAAAAAAAACACTAATGTCATTTTCTATTTCAGCACCCTCAAAAACCCTTGAAATAGACAAAAAGAAGCCGGCATATCGGCACTTCTTCAATAGATCAATCTTATAGTAATGCCAAAATTGTTTTTTATGACTTGTTATATATCAGAGAAAGTCCTATAGCCAAGATAACCATATCTAACAGTTTGCTGCATAAAAATGTTCAACTTCTAAAACAATTCAACACATAAGTGCTGCGAAATATTACAAAAATCATCTCATATTGGTCATCTTTTATGTATTAACTGAATATGTCGGCTCAACTTCAACGTGAAGAATTCGCTCTCCTTACGGTTCAGCGGCCTGTGATATGCATCCACGGGATAAAGGGAAATAAGAAATGCAGCTCTCCCTCTTGTAGATAACGTTTCCGAAACAGTTCCCAGGAGTCAGTTGCTCTTTATGGAAAAACAGACTTCAAACCCGGATTTCATAATTGAATCCCTCGCATTCCCCACGGACGAGCAAGCAGGATGAGAATTTTCCTTCCCAACCGGCGATTACTCCGTTGAACGAGAGGCCCAGTTCAAGGTTCGCGACTTTTGTTATGAGCTGGAAACAAAGGCGGGCAGTACTGACAGACAATCAAGAAGTTGTAATTGATCTCTCCCGCCCCCACAGACTTATAAAACTTCAAAGTTGCTGACTCCGTGCCGCGCTAACCGAAGAAATGAGTATCTTGCAGCTTTCAGGGCTCCGGTTAAAATGGGAAAACCAGAAGAAGCCTTTATCTCGCCTGAGTATTCATCTCTTATTTCCTCACGTGATTTCCCGTCTCGGAGGTTTTCTTTTCCTTGCCGCTTTCCAGGTGCTTTACAACAAAATGTAAGTGCTTCTCCTCCTATTTTTTTCATTTTTCTTCTTTTTTTTGTCGTACCTTCAGACGCATCGTCACTTCATAACAGGTTGTCCTCACCTACCAGAGGCGCCACCTTAGTCGCCCGCATTCTTCACCTCCTCGAAAACGACTTGTTTTCCTTTCATCTTTCATGGTTATTTTTTGTTACTTTTTCCCTTCTCTCTCTCACTCTCCATCTCTGGTACTCCTTTTTTCCGGCTTCCTCCTTCTTTTTCGCCATTTCTACAAATGGTTCTCGCCTCCAGCTCATTTCCCCACCAATCACCTCTGGCACAATGTATCCTCTCATGCGCTTCAGTCAGTCTTGCAAATCAACCACTTTACGAGGCGCAGCTCCTACGCGGCTCCTACATCTGTCAACGCTCGCGCCGCGAAACTCCCCGTTTTCTCAAACTGTTAGCTCCCGACCATAAATTTCCCTCTTCTGATTCATCACTCACAATATTGACTTCCCCTCCCGTTCCCCCATTCCCTCTCATTTCTACTACTCTTCAATAGAAGAAGTTGTTTCGACAGTTCTCCTTTGCTGGTCGAAAAATGTGTGTTTCCATTGTTTTTCATCATCGGTACCTTCGAAGCAAAATGATTTAAACGTCATGGCCGACTAGGCTTATTCATTTATTTATATGAACGGGCGAACCCAATTACAAGAAAATATAAACATGAAATAAGTTTAGAATCACTGGTAAAAACAATAATAAACATAAGGTATAACTACAAGGAAAAATCAAAATTTTGGGTAGGACACAATTAAAGACTTCAAAAATCTTATGGAACAGGTGAAAAAGTCCTACTCAGGATGAAGATGAACAAGGCAGTTGGGTAAACGAGGAATACGGCACAACGGGCGATCCTGAAGATAACTTGTGGAGGCAACTCACGTAGAACGGAGGAGAGCAGCTAGCGGAAAGACTGTGCAGCTAGCGCAAGTAGGCCTGTATCTCCGAATAGTGCTAGCGATACTTTTGCTCCGTTGAATTTGTTATGCAAAAAAACAAGGTCTGACACGCCAAGTCGGCTCTTCAAGGGCAGAAGGTGACACACCCACATCAGGGCAGCATAATCAACTTCATCCTGAGGGATTCCAAGCTTGAAAGCAATATAGCTAGGAAATGCATGCTGAACCCGTTCCAGAGCATGCTTGCGAACTGCGTACGATGGCGACCTTAAGGGGGAAGCTTACTCGAATAGTGGTAGGACCAGTTCCTTAGAGGTAACAGTGAACATGGGTTCCACGTTAAGGACCGCCAAACTTCATTGCTCGATTTTGCCATTAATTTTAAAAAAAAAAACCTTCGTACTAGAATTTTTTTGAGGTTTAATTTTGGATTCATTTCTCTTGTAAGATTTTAAAAACAATTCAATCATAGCTCCCTTAAATTACATGGTAAATCAAAATTTAAGGATACCGCTGGAAAGAATGTTGAATTCCCCATGTGCCTGGTGTCCATAAAACTTTTATTCTAGGGTCCTTATGGGTTAAAAATAAAGTAGAGTGGTTTTGTCAAATTTAAAAAATCTCAAAATTTTCCGTTGGTTGTGAGAGTATTATTTACGCGTGGTTTTTCGCGTGGCCTAATACCAAAAAATGTACCAAGTTTTCATGTATCCAATCGTACAATCAATTTTAATTTTACTTTATTAAGTCGGGGAGAAAAATACGTTAGAAGGCAAAAAACCTGGTTTCGCTTATGATAGTGGAGTTTTTGGGACCTAGAAATTCCAAAAAATTAGGGAGCGTATTCTGTGTAGTTCTCAACTCTAATTCGAATACACCATCACACTTAATACTTATTACATAATATAGGATTTTGATTGTATCGAACTTTCTGGTTCATTATTTTTAGCAGTGTGCGTTTCTAAACGACCTAGAAATACATTTTAACCCCTCTCACTTCCAAATTTTATGAATCTTGTCAAAAATCACATTTGGGGTCTTGTTGGGACTGAATTATCGGCATCGATCCCAGCCAATAAGTACGTAAAACGTAGCCCTAGATATTTAAAAACGCTGCAAATTCTTTCACTGGGGTTTATTATTCAATTTGCTTGCGTTCATAATTTGAATTTCACAGGATAGAGCGATTATTGAATTTCAGGAGATATGCATGGAGCACGTAAATCTGTTCTCAAGCAAAATACCTATTTGGATTGATCAGTTGATCATATTTGTGTGCCTCACACTCCGAAGCTTAGTACAGATTCAAATCATGAACGCAAGCCAATTGAATAATAAACCCGAGTGAAAGAATCCTTATTTACCCCAGTAATAATATTGAATAATAATCCCCAGTAATAATATTTACCTATATATTATCAGCGTTTCATACATATCAGAATGCTTCAACCCGTGTATCGGCTATAAACTACAAGTATCCACATCGGCTATCACTCCAGTAACCACATTCACTACAACTCGACGCTATCGGCATCACTATGTTACAAACAAACAATAATAAACGAAAAAACGCAAGTGTTGGCACCATAAATCGGGCCATACATCGGGAATGGTTTGACCTACGGACGTGGGGAAGGGCTCATTCGATTCCTCATGGTATGTTCTTCAAATAGGAAAATATTTAGGCCGATTCGACTTGTTTTGAGGTTTTTAGGGATTTTACAAAACTTTGACAGCCCTTAAAGGGCACTTTAAATTGAGTGAGAGAGCTGGCTCAAGAATTGGGGCGTCGTCGGACCAAGATGGATTTTTCCTGAAAATTTCAGATCTTTTGCTCCAGCCGTTTCGGAGATATCGTGCGTACGGCGTACGGCGGAAGGACGGAAAATTTTCTATTGCAGATTCGGATTCTACACCCTTTGAAACGTAAACCAAGAAATTTTCAGGGGGGGTTAGAATTTTTTTTTCCAGAGCGATTACAATGGTTTATTATTGAATAATAAACCAAAATCTGAACATCAAAAACTTCTGAAATAACATCTGTTCTTATGTTCGTTATAAATGTGCGTTCCTTTGATGAATCGAATGAACCCACCTGAACCGCTTTACGTTCATCCGTTCACTCTTCCTAACGGCAAGAACTGGAACAGAAAAAGCGTGAACCGTAAATGCGAACGTCCTTAGACATAGTAAAAATCTCCTGGTATCACATGAGGATCAAATCAACTAATATAATTGCAATGGAATTTCGTTTTGAACGGTTCGTTTCAAATCGAGTTTTCCAAGACTCACCTTGTATGATTGTCAACAAGTGAGGAGGAGACAGTGCTTTTATTTTATCTCGTTCACGGTGTTATATTCGGACATCTGGAAGGCAGTTACAGTGGAGGCACAATGGTCAGCTGAAATTCTCTAGTAGCTAATTTCGTTCGTCATTCATCCACAGAAATTTAAATGGAGCTCTTTTATGGCAACTAGAATGCAATTAAATGGTATGAATGGGAGGGCCGTGTTTAGATAATGTACCACAGACATGTCTACGTCTATATGACATAGATCAGTTTGGACTTGGAGTTTTCGGACGGGCCCTTAAGGTAAATTAAAATGCTTGCCAATTCATTAAGATTAACTATGAAAACAGTCGGTCTATTCCGCTTTCGCATAACATCCAGTACGCCCCCGCTACCTCTACATACCCTAATATGTCCAACGGCGTTCACTATTTCGCTGAACACGATCGTTTGTCCGGCCCTAATAATATAATAGGTTCGGGGCAGCTTACTCTTCACCCATCACTCAGGCAATGGCCGGCATAAATTCCCTTCTGAGCCCCTTCGGATGTGAGATTTATGCGGGGGCTCCCGCCGCCATCGGAGGGATCAGGTGGTCCGTCGAGTCGAGCTTATCATCCCAACACGCGAACAAGAGTTACAACTAGCCACGGCCGAACTCCTAATTAATGAAGATCGAATGTGTTCCGCCGACCCGTCTCCATAATGCACCAACGTATGAGCTCCCAACTAGTTACCAACCTCCCGTCACCCGCACTACACTAACTTCCCTGAATTGAAATCTATTATGTATCCAGCAGTGTCCATAATAACATGGGTAATAAAACCCATCCACTGAACTCGGAGTTTTAGCTGATGTTAGTGTGAAGATCGTGTATATAATTTCTTGAACTAGTGTCATTGCCCAACAATACTGTTTTGATCTATTATTTTGAGTAATGAACCTTTTTAATCGAAACAAAATCGTTCAGCATCTCTTCAAAATTTGTTGTTTTTCATTTGTAAATGACTTTGATCAACCAACTGTATTAAAAAAAAATGCTGGAAATTATTAAACAGAGGTTTATTCCTATATTAAAATATCTCATCTGAGTAAATCACTAATCTGTACTTGAGAACATCACACGTAATCAGTGATACACTATCTATTCTAGGTTGATTTAGACAGATAGTAGCCATTGTAGTTTTTCGTAACGCACGAGCTTCTATTTCTCAAAGTGGGCAAGTGAAATTAAGGACACACTTGGTACGTCTATACCTATAATGGTTGGTACGGTATGTGGACACAACGGAAAAATCCATGAATAGCACCTGAAATTTATTGAGGTAAGAAACAAGACCAACCTACGCTTAACTTTTCCACAATTGCACAACAAGACTTGAAAAACTCGATTTCAAAAGGATCTCTTGAAACAAAACTTATATCAGTAATTATATCAGCTGATGTAATCCTCACATAGTACAAGGCAATTTTTACTTTATCCAACCACGTTCAAATTCAAATTCGTGTTGACGTTCTCTGTCAAAGTTCTAGACGTTAGGCTAAGCGAAGAAATTGAACGAGATAAAATAAAACAGCTGAATACTCTTCACTTATTTACAATCATATAAGGTAAGTCTTGAAAAACTCGATTTCAAAAGGAACAACAACTCTTCAAAACGAAATTCCATTGAATTTCGGTTTATTATTCAATAAAAACCAATGAAATCGCTATTGAAAAATAAATTCTACCCCCCCCCCCCCCCCCCCTGAAAATTTCATGGTTTACGTTTCAAAGGGTGTAGAATCCAAATCTGCAATAAAAAATTTTCCGTCACGCACGATTTCTCCCAAACGGCTTGAGCAAAAAATCTGAAATTTTCAGGAAAAATCCATATTGGTCCGACAACGCCCCAATTCTTTAGCCAGCTCTCTCACTTACTTCAAAGTGCCCTTTAAGGGTTGTCACAGTTTTGTAAAATCCCTAAAAACCTCCAAAAAACCAATGTGGACTTTTTTTGAAGAACTTTCCATGAGGAATCGAATGAGCCCCTCCCCAGGTCTGTAGCTCAAACCATTTCCGATGTATGGCATGATCTTTTGCATCCAAATTCGCTACATCACTAGGTTACTGCAATCAAAACAAAAGCAACAGCGGTTTTTTTTTTTTTAATCGCAGTAACCTAGTGATGTAGTGAATGTGGATACTGGAGTAAACTCCTAAAAGGGTTTATAGCCGACACACGGGTTGAAGCATTCTGATATGCATGAAACGCTGCAAATTCTTTCACTGGGATTTATTATTCAATTTCATTCATTTGGCTTGCATTCATAATTTGAATTTCTACTGAACTTTGGAGTGTGCGTGTTTCGCAGGTGATAGAGCGATTATTGAATTTCAGGAGATATTCATAGAGCACGTAAATCGGTTCTCAACCAAAATACCTGTTATTTGGATTTGGAATATTTGGATTGATCAGTTGATCATATTTGTGTGCCTCCTGAAATTCAATAGTACACCCGTTAGTTCTAGTTCTACCCGTTAGGGAGATTGAACAAATGAACGTAAAGTAGTGCGAGTGGGCTCATTGGATTTTTTGAATTCACGTCTGTCAATAACGAAAACAAAAATCAATGTTATTTCCAAAGTTTTAGTTGTTCAGATTTTTTAAATTCCTGTCCTTTTATCTCGGGATTGAGTGAAATCGATGGCGAGAATCAAGACCCAACTACATCCCAAATGTGATTTTCAATCCACGCTGCATTAGCTCATGACGAAAAGCTCTGGACGACGGACGGATGAATTTTTTGTAATTCGATTTTTGGATTCTACACATCTTGAATGGTAAAAAAACAAACTTCATGGGGGTTCGAAAATTTGTAGCTCTAGTTCGATTAAAAAGGTTCAATATTGGACATACTAAACCTAAACATAAAAGTGCAGTTTTGGGTGATACAAGAATTTACCACAGACAGAACAAGAGCATCTTTCTATCTGTCGATTTGTCTACATATTTGATGTTGTCAAGGAGTTGGATCAATTGAGCCAGTTTCATCTGACACAATGTATCTGAAATTCGGCAGTATGTCGGGATCAGCGGGGATCGCTTGTTGGGCCCCGGCTCAGACGCAACAATGGGGGTTGAATAAGATGAGCGCTTAACCTTGGAACAACTTTCCCGAAAGTGAAGTCGCCGAGTCGATCTATCAACTCGACGATCCATTATCGCGGGACATTACCCAGAGACCCCCCCAATAACAGAGGAGGTGTTTAAGTGCATTATCGACTCCCGTGAGGAGCGAAGGGGATATAAGTGGCGAGAGGAACTTGTGGGGGCCGCACTTTGCGGAGGAAAAGGCGGAAGGCGGAGAAGGGCGAAGCACTTTGTGCGGTGAAACTGGCCTAGCGATCAAAGAAAAGCGGCCGAAGGGGGCTACAAAGGGCGCAGCTCGCCCTATCTGGTCCCCGGCCTTCCGCCCTTCGTGACTCTTATAGGTCGTGTCACGTTCCCGTCTGACACATTCGAGTCCTCACGCGTCCTAGATACCCCCTCCCCCTCACCACTCACATCCAATAAGGAATATCAAAACGTGAATAAGAAAACGTGTATGAATACTTTTATAGGATGTTCCAGAAGTAGCGCAGGATGTTAAATTGTAATAAAAAAACTCAATTTTCGCCCAATCTGAAAATTTTTTTATTTGAAAATGTTCTTTAACATCTCCGATTCAGACATGAAAAATTACATCGGGCATAATATGTCCACCTAAAGTAGCCCTACACTGAACGGCCCTGTCATTGAAATTTCCAATCACCTGCTGGCAGGTCTCGGATCGATGGTGGCAATCGTTCGCGTTATTACTTCCATCAATTCCGGGATCGCTCGAGGTTTATTCGCAAAAACCATCGATAATGCTAACCGTTACATCGCCAGGAACAAGAGTTTCAAGAAATCTCAATTTGCCCCTGCGTAAAAGTTTCTATTCCGACATGGCTGCTTTAATCCATTTCTCAATATTTATAGTTTTGCCCGAGACAGAATTGGCTGCAACTGTTATGGAACCAAAATCGTTTAGAAAGCAGGAAATTCAAGAAGCAAGAAGAAATTGCTATTACAAGAAAGTTACGGGGAATTATTATTTTCTGTTTCCTTATTATTTCTAAATTGATCTTAAATGTTTTAGAGTTATAGTTCATAGTAAAAGCTTTTTTCAATTTCTTGTCTGTCTTCTGTGTACTTGACTGTGCGTCCTCAGATCTGTAGAAAAAGTCTACTTCATAAAGTTTTTATCCGATTTCGGTGAAACGTTCAGGAAATGTGAAGGTTAGGATATTTCTGTATCGTGAATCGTTGTAAGAAGACACTTTCCACATCGTTCGAGGTTATTCAATTATTCAAAACATATCAAAAGATCTAAACGTTCAAGTTACCTGACGAGGAAGCTGGGCGCCACACCCAAGACTTGGAAGATTTTTGGAAGACTGTTTTCGGTTAAAATTTACATCCTCTACAACGAATACCCGAGTTGTTTCGCATATAATTTCACAAATGTTTATTATTTTCAACAACCCCCCCCCCCCCCCCCCCTTCACTTTTCTTTACTGCCTTCAAATTGAGAAACAAGTGGGATATAAAATTTATTGGAATTGACGTCCGTTTTCAACATTTTCAATCCTAAGTCTATTGAGCTTTGGCCAGTTTGGGATTCATCTTAATCGATAAAAATTCCTTGCAAATGATTGCTGGTGTCATTGTGAGGATTGGTAGGTGAGGGGAGTTACATTTAGGATCAGAAATCGAGATTATTTACTTTGGGTTAATTTCTACCTATCTTTAACCTAATCCAGTCGATTTTGCGTCCAAAATTACTAAAAAATGATTTCCCCCTTTTTTTTACATAAAAAAACCACGTTTTTAGTCCATAGCATCTATGCAAGCGAGGCGATTGGGCTGTGTAGAAGTGAAGACCAATTAGACCCCGAATGGAGTCAAATGCCAAAGAACGGATTTTTCACAATAATCCTAAGGCTTTTTAAGGCCCGTACGACGGAGAGACGTTGCAGATTTGGAATCTACGTTCCTTGAAATGTAAAACGAAAAAGTTTCGTAGGGATTGTAGAAACGTATGCCGTCTATAGTTAATAGGCTTTTTTTTAATGAACAATAAATCTACTAATACCAACAGATTTACGTGCTCCATGCATATCTCCTGACTCGGAAGCAAAAACCGATTTTTTTAAATCTGTTTTCCCGCATAGCAACCATGCACCCATGGGTGTGAAATATGGGTGTGACCCCGCCCATTCGAATCTACGTCAAAAATTATTTCGAAAACTACACCACATACCCACGCGCACGTATCTTTGAAGGCCTCGAAAATCCTATTTTTACCCATATGTCCACCCAGGGGATGCAACCATGGGTTGACAGGCTGCGGCACTTCGGGGCACAACTAAAACCCAAATTGAGTCTCTGAAACCGAAATTTGGAATTTTTCGTAATTAAATTAGTCAAAGGTAATTAAATTACTCAAAAGTAATTGATTACTCGCAAGTACTTGAATTACTCCGATTACAGTAATTGGTACCTCCGAAAAACTAATTTTTACCCCAAATTGCATTAATTACTATAGAATCAGTTACACTAATTACAATCACTAATTGAAAAAGAGTAGTTACTCGTCCTCCAAATAAAGAAATCGGTAAATGAGTTGTAACTACCAAGTAGTGTAATTGGTAATTAAAAAGTAATTAATTACGGAAAGTAATTAATTACCACCCAACTCTACCATCATTCCCTCAGGTTCTAGTGGTCCGGTTTTGCTTCAATGTGGAGGGAAGTCGAGATTGAACGGTTTAACACTATCAAATCAATTTCATTAGGATCACATTCTTACGGTACACGCTATGTAAACCACTTAATGTCTTTGGGAATATGATCAGTATCATTGTTACCCAGTGATCGTTCAAACGGGCCAGCACATTTAGGAAAAACGTTATTTTTAATCCATTTTTCGAGGGAATTTTTACCTATTCCACCAAAACTGCCTATTCTTGATGAGTAGGACACGGTACTCTGTGTTCACGTATATTTTACAGTGTGTGTTGTGAAGTTGCGCCAAAAAGTCCGTGTTTTTGAAGTTTTTGGGCGAATTACTTTTCGGGCGCCGCGGCGACCACGCCCTATGTATCCCTCCGCCTGCCAGCTCGTAGCGGAGAGCGGCCGGCCTCGACCAGTTCTCTCCTGTCCGTGCTCGGGTGTGGCCGTCTCCGGCAGTCTACTCCGTTCCGCGTTCGCGCTAAAACGTTCCGTCTTCATCTTCCATCTATTCGGATCATGAATCTTCATGGATTGGTAAGTATACCAAGTATTTTCCTACAAAATCTCTAATCAAAAATCATATACGCTGAGATTAGGTAGGTGCCGCATGTTTAGGAAGTCCCAAGCAATGATTGATCAATAGAAGGATGGTCTAGTGGAGGCTGCCGTACCAGCTAAGCCCGAGAGGAATAAATAACATGATACAAAGCCGTTTCAGACTTTCCTCAGACCAAATTCGTGGAAAAAACCCAAGGGGGTTTCTTTATTCTGATAGTACTCCTATTTTCTCTCGAACCATCTCTGTTCTTAAAGTTTTATTATGCACGTATAAATTCGCTAGTGTGATTGTAGCTTAGACTACCTATGAGGTTAACGATTATCGGTAGCTGAACAAACAGAAATAACGCACCATATCGGAACATGCACCATATCGAAAATAGTTCCCTGATTATACGAATATATTCCAACTTGTCTATTCCCACAATGTGCAAACACGTTCTTAAATACGTATTATGTACGTATAAATTCACTAGCGTGATTGTTGCCTACAATACCCATGGGTTTAACGATTATCATTAGTTGAACAAACGCAAATAACACTTCGAAACAGCCAATATATCGAAAATAGTTCGCTGATTATACGTATACCTATATTCTAACTAGAGTATTCCATTAATCTGCAAATATGCACTTATAAATTCACTAGTGTGATTGTGGCACAAACTATCTATGAGTTTAACAACTATCCGTGGTTGAACACACACTCATACACCACGAAACAGGCAGCTTATCGAAAATAGTTCCCTGATTATAGGTATATATTCTAACTAGAGTATTCCCACAATGTGCATACACGTTCTTAAATATGTATTATGCATGTATAAATTCCGGGACAGCGCTACTACCCCGACCTCCGCGGGGAACGCTGGCTATACGTAGCTATACCATCACCTAGCTACCACCATCCACCTTCTCTTTTCCCTGCTGTTTTTCTTCTCTCTTTCCGTTCTGCTGTGTACTGTTTCGTGAAGCAGATCAATCAATCAACTGTTTCCTTTGATGGTGTGATTAGTATTTATTATTATAGGGTTAGTTATTTATCATTAGTTATTATACGGTTAACCTTCCCAAAGGGGGGGGGGGGGGCTATGAAGCTTGGGGGGGGGGGGGGGTCACGTCATGAAGCTTGGGGGGGGGAGGGCACCAGAGATGGGCCTCCCTGATTAACGAATACTTTTACGATTACATTTTCGATTACAAAAGTATTCGTAAAAGTAATCGAATAACGAGAGTAATCAATTACTTTTGTATTCGCGCGATTCGATTACTTTTTCGAATGCTTTTTTAATCGCCAGAAGTATTTGAATACAATAGTTGTTTAATACAATTATTATGCAATACATACATTTATTATTCATACATATTATCCCCAAATTTGTAGCTTATACTACGGAGAACTCTAGCACAGCGACTACAATCGATTACAATACATACAATTATTGTATTGTATTGTGTTGTAATGTATTGTATTGTATTGCCATGTGTTCTATTCAGTCATGTGCGATTACAATGGAAAAAAACGCTGCAAATTCTTTCACTGGGGTTTATTATTCAATTGGCTTGCATTCATGATTTGAATTTCTACTAAGCATTGGAGTGTGCGTGTTTCACAGGATATGGCGATTATTGAATTTCAGGAGATATGCATGGAGCACGTGAATCTGTTCTCGACCAAAATACCTATTTGGATTGATCAGTTGATCATATTTGTGTGCCTCCTGAAATTGAATAATCGCCCTATCCTGTGAAACACGCAGACTCCAAAGCTTAGTAGAAATTCAAATCATGAACGCAAGCCAATTGAATAATAAACCCCAGCGAAAGAATTTGCAGCGTTTTATTAGCATGTCTTCCTGGTTACTGACCGAAAGTTCACATCACCCTATCAAATTACGAAATATATTACAGTTTTTTCCAGCTAGAGTGGCGGTAAAACACTGAGGGCCAAGGTGTTCAAAGCTCCAACTGTCTGTCCCACAGTTGAGGTTGGAATCTCCGAGACAGTGGTTTAATTAGGTCATTTTCTCATTCAATGCGCAATCTGATGGAGGAGTGGGAAAGCTGTGTTGGGCGCTAAGCTTTGATTGCTCAAACACTGGGAGTTGTGTGGCTACGCCAAACATTCGGGCACCAGCCTGCCCAGCTGGAAATGTGACCGCACACAAGCCCCTACCTGTGGGTTAATACAGGAGCTTGGGCCTATATCCAAGGCCCTTGAGCGGGTTTTAAGTGTCCTCTCCACATCTCCTTAGGTGCCAGCCTAGAGAGAGACCACTAGGGAAAAGCGACCTACATTTGGACTCGGATGCTAGCTTCAAAAATTTGTTTGTAAAATTCAATATTAATAAGGAAAACGCTGCAAATTCTTTCACTGGGGTTTATCATTCAATTGGCTTGCGTTCATGATTTGAATTCCTACTAAGCTTTGGAGTGTGCGTGTTTCAGAGGTGATAGAGCGATTATTGAATTTCAGGAGATGTGCATAGAGCACGTAAATCTGTTCTCATCCAAAATACCTATTTGGATTGATCAGTTGATCATATTTGTGTGGCTCCTGAAATTCAATAATCGCTCAATCACTTGTGAAACACGCACACTCCAAAGCTTAGTAGAAATACAACTCGTGAACGGAAGCCAATTGAATAATAAACCCCAGTGAAAGAATTTGCAGCGTTTCATGCATATCAGAATGCTTCAACCCGTGTATCGGCTACAAAGCCTTTCAGGAGTTCACTCCAGTATGCACATTACTACATCACTACGTCACTAGGTTACTGATATCAAAACAAAAACAATAATAAACCAAAATAACGCGAATGTTGGTACCATAAATCGGGCCATAGATCGGGAATGGTTTGATCTACGGACCTGGGGAGGGGCTCATCCGATTCCTCATGGTATGTTCTTCAAATAGCTAAATATTTAGGCCGATTCGACTTGTTTTGAGGTTTTTAGGGATTTTACAAAACGTTGACAACCCTTCAAGGGCACTTTAAATTGAGTGAGAGAGCTGGCTCAAGAATTGGGGCGTCGTCGGGCCAAGATGGATTTTTCCTGAAAATTTCAGATTTTTTGCTCCAGCCGTTTCGGAGATATCGTGCGGTCGGACGGAAAAATTTTTATTGCAGATTCGGATTCTACACCCTTTGAAACGTAAACCATGCAATTTTCAGGGAGGGTTAGAACTTCTTTTCATGAGCGATTACAATGGTTTATTATTGAATAATAAACCAAAATGCGTATGAACCACAAAATGATTTACTCTACCTACCTGCGTCGTGTTCCAATTTTGAGGGTAGGATTGTATATTACATTTCTTGATCGGTTACGAGTGTTTAATATTGAAAATAATAATAAGGGTATTAAAAGAGAATAATACTCCCACTGATAGTTTAAAACCTCCCAGACCGTTTGGAATCAAACTTCAATCAAATCCGCTTGAATCGTATTTCTAAACGAACTGACGGTTCTGATAATCGACGATTTTCCGCGACAACTGAGCTAACTAACGACCGCTATTAATTTGTCGTTGACCCAGCGAAAAACGCTTGGCAAACGCATTTCTACAGTCGATGCAGGGGAAGTCCGGGATGGGAAGGACCAATCAATAGTCGGAAAGTGGAATACGGTAAAATTTAGTGGGACCGGTTTCTGACCGGTGCGGTTGATGAGGTAACAGAAATATCTATAGGAAATATCTGGATTAGTAGTATGCAGACCAAAGTTGGTATTAGTAGATTTATTGTTCATTTTCAAAAATAAGCCTATTAAACTAGTTGATTATTTATGGCATAGTTTTATTTTAATTCACGGGCAATGCCCAGTTACATAATTATAACAAAAAGATGAAGATATTCGCACGTACAGTCATTCGTAGGTCAATGATATCATAACTCTCCACTGATAATGTTCATTACGTCCTGAATTAATTTACTTAGCCCGAGAAACATTAAAGATATCAATATCCCGGAGGAATTATCCGGGGAGTGGGGGAGTTAAACATGTAGTTTGTACGCAGGAGGGGAACTTGGAAGAGGTCTCCACAACGAGTTGTGCGGCATGGCACCCGGAAAGAGAGCGATGAAAGAAAGGTTGGGGAGTCCACCTTGTTTTGTAAGACATTGTAGAGGAAGGCGAGGTCACTCGGTATTCTTCTTGAAGTTAGCGTTGGAAGACTGAGATAGGCTGACAAATCGTTGTAGGGTAAGACATAATCCTCAGAAGGGAACAAAGAGTCAAGGCCGTATCTGAAGTACATCATTCGCATGAATCTTCTCTGAACCCTCTCTAAAGTGCCCATATGTTCAGCATAATATGGGGACCAAATCACTGTTGAGAATTCCAGCAGTGGCCGAACCAAAGAGGTGTAAAGCACTCTTGCAGTCCTGACATCCACGAAGTCGTTTCTACAATACGTTTCTACAATCCCCACGAAACTCTTTCGTTTTACATTTCAAGGTACGTAGATTCCAAATCTGCAACGCCTCTCCGTCGTACGGGCCTTAAAAGGCCTTAGGATTATTGTGAAAAATCCGTTCTTTGGCATTTGACTCCATTCGGGGTCTAATTGGTCTTCACTTCTACACAGCCCAATCGCCTCGCTTGCATAGATGCTATGGACTAAAAACGTGGTTTTTTTATGTGAAAAAAAAAGGGGGAAATGTCATTTTTTTTTTTAGTAATTTTTGGACGCAAAATCATAAAGTCAAATGGGTTATTCTATTATTTTATGGGAAAAGGTTGAAAGACGGAAAGTATTTTGTCGTCATTTGAGCAAAGTACTCTCGGAAATTAAGATTTTGATTGCCGCTGTCTCACAGGACTCTTCAGCAAACGTAACAGATTCAAATTGAAATAAAATGAAAAATCCGTTCTTTTGACACAGATTTTGAATAATCTCAGCCAACGGACGTCAATTCCAATAAATTTTAAATTTCTGTTAGGTTAAAGATGGGTAGAAATTAAGTAAATAATCTCGATTTCTGATCCTAAATGTAATGCCCCTCACCTACCAATCCTCACAATGACACCAGCAATCATTTGCAAGGAATTTTGATCGATTAAGATGAATCTCAGACTGATCAGAGCTCATTTGACTTGGAAATCTCATTCTAAGATTGAAAATGTTGAAAACGGACGTCAATTCCAATAAATTTTAAATCCCACTTGTTTCTCAGTTTGAAGGCAGTAAAGAAAAGTGTAGAGGGGGGGGGGGTGTTGAAAATAATAAACATTTGCGAAATTATTTGCGAAACAACTCAGGTATTCGTAGTAGAGGATGTAAATTATAACCAAAAACAGTCTTCCAAAAATCTTTCAAATCTTGGGTGAGGCGCCCAGCTTCCTCGTCCAGGTAACTTGAACGTTTAGATCTTTTAATGTTTTGAATAATTGAATAGCCTCGAACGATGAAGAACGTAACTTGTTACAACGATTCACGAGACAGAAATAGCCTAACCTCCACCTTTCCTGAACGTTTTACCGAAATCGGATAAAAACTTGAGGAAGTAGACTTTTTCCATAGATCTGCGGACGCACAGTCAAGTACACACATATACAGAAGACAGACAAGAAATTGAAAAAGGCTTTTTACTATGAACTATAATTCTAAAACTTTTAAGATTGGATTTATGCAGAAAAATGTAGTTACATTCTATTAGAACTTACCTATTCGAAAATAAATTTAGAATTAATAAGGAAACAGAAAATAATAATTCCCCGTAACTTTCTTGTAATAGCAATTTCGTCTTGCTTCTTGTGTTTCCTGCTTTCTTAACGATTTTGCTTCCATAACAGTTGCAGCCAATTCTGTCTCGGGCAAAACTATAAATTGTGAGAAGTGGATTAAAGCAGCCATGTCAAAATAGAAACGTTTACGCAGGGGCAAATTGAGATTTCTTGAAACGCTTATTCCTGGCGATGTAATGGTTAGCATTTGCTCAAAATTGTAGTTGTTGGCTCGAAGTTATCACCCATGGGTTCAGTTGGTATTGGATTAAGTGTGCCGCCTAGGTATGCATACAGAAACTAGAACTCGTTGTGGCACTTGAAATGCCGAACATATTCAGCAAAAGCCATCGATGCAGGAGTAAAGACAAAGAAAGATTGTTTATTAAAGCTTAAGGAGAATTGCTGAACATTCGTCGACGTAATATTCTTATCCAAGTTGGTCCACAATTTCATCGATGTTCCCTACCAGCTGGAAACTCAAATTCTACGTCCCACCTTATCTCGCTCATGGTGTGTCTTTCATTGCTGAGCTCGTTTTCTAGAATTTTTTCACTGGAAAGCGAACACATAGAGGACGGAATATAATGTCTCATGAGCCCTTCCGTTGAAGAAAGTGGTTACTGTTTAATACGCTAAGCATAAGGTACATTTCAAACAGCATTCAGAATGAAACTAGGGAAATTAGTTTTTCGACGATGCTCCCTCTGAAGATTGGCGAAGCGACTAACAGAGATATTTCTCTGATTACTAGTGGGAATGAGGCCAGTGTATTGTGAAGTTATTTGTGTAAACTGACAGCATGATTCCACGATTTGTTGTGGAAAAAAGGCCAATTTAATCTTGCTCCCTAATATCCACCCATGAGAACATTCCACTCGTACCTAATTGAATTTTCCAACGGGACAGGGTCAAAATCTAATTAACTGTGTTCAACGTACGACAACAAGGCTATTACTTAATTGTTGACTCTCCTTGCGAAAAAAAGCATTCTAACCACATTTCCACACTTGACGCTGCGGTGATAGCAAGCTGGGTTACATAGAACGAATCGATATCAGTCGGTAGAATGCGTTGCTATCAAGTGGTAGACAACAACTGGGTCCATTGGGACACGAAGTCAGAGAGAGCATTCTGGTTTTTATAGGTGACTAGAGCGGAAGAGATATAATATTGTTATTTTCGAGTGGCCATATCGCGATTGGAAGGCGAGTGTTGACAATAGAATCTCCGCTGGTTTTATCTTTACGTTCCGTCTACGTCCGTCGAGAAATCGAGGTCCGGTCGGGATGGGCTTTCAAGTTTCACTTCCGATTGCTGTTGAAGGTCAGAGTGAAGTACTTTTTGGAGCATTGAAAACTAGGCTAGCTATTCGTTTTGTGCTTCGAGTTTTTCAAGTAGCACGGCATAGAAAAAGTAGTTGTCCTAAGACGATGGACTGCACAAACAACTTACCCAACGTAAACATCAATAAACGTTGAAGGTACATCAATTAATCAACTAAAACTTGAACGCAGAAAATTATCGCAGAGAGGCTTATTATTTCTGTGGAGGAATACCTGACCCTTATAAGCAAGTCACTGATCTTTGACGTTGGACGCAGTCTGAGATACATTATCTTAACTCGATGCCTCGCTTCTCCATACCTTGTTCTGAACCTTCTGATGAACTCCAAGTCGCGCCGATCGACCTAGACGTAGGAAAGAATCCACGATGGTTACAGCAGTTGCCATCTTGCGTCGCAACATGAACGACTATGAATTAGGTAAAGCCTTAGTTGCCTGTCAAGAATCCAATCCACGAGGTTTGGCTCTATTGATGGACTTCTGGGTTATACTGGAGGATGAAGCCTTCAGCACATCATTAATCCGATTAGAACAACGTCTCGAAGAGCAGGCAATATAGTTGCAATAAGAGCGCGACCGTGTATGATAGTATTTTTTTTTTTTTTTTTTTTTTTTAATAGAGCGTTTATTTGTTAATATATCAACTAGTTACAACTGAGGTAATATACAGGCAACTATCTAGATATTTACTTCACATAAATTCCGCAATATTTTACGAGTGTTAGTCCATTGACAATACACCACATTTCAGCTTCACATCAGCATCCAAGGTCCAATGGTTTGGTCCTTTTCAGGCGTCGGTTTACTTGGGAGTTGTCGAGAAGCCTAATGGCTTCTGGGTTGGTATGAGCAAGAAGCCTCTTTTCGTAGTTCCTTGCGTATCTTTTAATGACATCGGTGACTTTTTCGATTTGGAGGTCGTTGTGGAGGTCATCATTACGAATGTACCATGGAGCATTCACAATACTCCTCAGTACCTTATTTTGGAATGTTTGAATTATTTTCAAGTTACTTTTAGCTGTACATCCCCATAGCTGGATACCGTAGGTCCAGATGGGCATAACTACTGTTTTGTATAACAGCAATTTATTGTGCAAACTGAGTTGTGAATTTCGGCCCAACAGCCAATAAAGTTTTCTATACCTGATTGATAGCTCTTCCTTTTTTTTTTCTTGACATGTTCTTTCCACTTCAGCTTTGCATCTAAGGTCATTCCTAGGTACTTAGCTGAGTTGGAATATGGGACTGTGCACTGATTCAGGTACAAAGGAGGGTTTGTAATTTTTTTATTCGTGAAGTTCACATGAGTAGACTTAGTTTCGTTTAGTTTGAGGCGCCATTTTCGAGTCCACTCTCCAACGGCATCTGTAGCTTCTTGTAATTTTTCTGTTGATTCTTCAACCGTGCCTGCTACTGCCAGAATTGCTGTATCGTCCGCGAATGTGGCTATAGTTGTTCCTAGGGTGCAAGGTATATCATTTGTATATAATAAGTAGAGTAGGGGTCCTAGCACGCTTCCCTGCGGTACCCCTGCTTTAATTTTGTTGAGATGTGAGTATTCATCTTCATTTTTAATTCTGAAGTATCTGTTGCTAAGATAAGATTCTAGTATTTGGCAATATTGGTGGGGTAACATCCCTCAACATCAATAAACGTTGAAGGTACATTAATTAATCAACTAAAACGTGGACGCAGAAAATTATCGCAGAGAGCTTTATTATTTCTGTGGAGGAATACCTGACCCTTATAAGCTAGTCACTGATCTTTGACGTTGGACGCAGTCTGAGATACATTATCTTAACTCGATGCCTCGCTTCTCCATACCTTGTTCTGAACCTGATGAACTGCAAGTCGCGCCGATCGACCTAGACGTAGGAAGAGAATCCACGATGGTTACAGCAGTTGCCATCTTGCGTCGCAACATGAACGACTATGAATTAGGTAAAGCCTTAGTTGCCTGTCAAGAATCCAATCCACGAGGTTTGGCTCTATTGATGGACTTCTGGGTTATACTGGAGGATGAAGCCTTCAGCACACCATTAATCCGATTAGAACAACGTCTCGAAGAGCAGGCAATATAGTTGCAATAAGAGCGCGACCGTGTATGATAGTATGACAGCCAAAAACATTAAACTGGCTGTAGATATGTTATCCATCAAAACATAACATTACGTTATATATTTTCATTTTTATTATTAATGTTTTTTACAGGAGACCAACATGATAGCTGCATGAAATGCACCATTTTGGGTAAACGGAGTTCCACGTTCCTCGACTTCTTTGAGGAGTTTGGTGAATTAAGCCCACTTCTTGAGCTTGAGACACTTCGTCTTAAATTCTTCCTAGAGTAGCCCGAGGGTGGTTGAATTATGTGCTGGAATTTATTCTTCGATAATTCAATCCACCAAGTTTTGGCGGACCGTCCCAGAGGGAAAATAGCGCCTGAGGGTCTCCAAAAGGGAGCCTTAACAACCCCTCGTTATATAGATACTTTCATCGGTCAATTAGGGCTTTTCAATTTTCTATTTTCCTCCCTCTCTATTTTCAGTTACATGCATAATTGATTCTTGGCGCCTCCGCCTTATTTTTCTGCAAGATTTTCACCTCGAATTTACAATTAGGGCGACATTCCCATTAATTAAAGTCTCCGAAGGAAAGAAAATAAATTCTGAAAGTCTTTAAAGAGAACAAGTAATTACAAAGCCCACAATGAGAGCAAACTATCATTAAAAGCCACTCAAATACAGCAGTCCGTTAGTTCAAGTCCCTAGTGCTTGGCAAAACCTTTCGAAGCCTGTAGTGTTCAGAAATCTTTTCTAAGTTCCAATTTTTTATATCAGCCAAACACTTTCGTAAATTAGCCGATCAGAAGAAGTTTCACGTTTGCACATGCACAGAAATGAAAAAGATCAAGTCGTCATGATATGTTATGCCCGTTTTATTCTACCCATCAACCACTCTCTGATTACTAACCGCTACAGCTAAGCTAAACGAATGAAAAATGAAATAGATGTGTGAAAACTGTCAAGAGAGTTTTCAGCCCTTTTCCCTTGGTCGGAAGTTTTGATCGATTACGGTCAACTTAAATTTGAAGTTTCTCCTTCATCAGTTATGAAAACTAAGGGGCAAATTCTTTCATTAAGTCTTGATCTGTTCTCAACTGAAATACCTATTTGGATTGAATCAATTGAAGCGGTAAACTGTTCATTCAAAACTTTCGACCAGTCACCGATCGAATCATCGAAAAAAGGTGCATAAAATCCGATTCCAAAGTCAAGCAAGTCGATTTTGGGTGAAAAACGTGGATCCCACCGTTAACAGAACAAGTTTTTCCTCATTCAAACGTCAATTTCTGGGGACCCATCACCCGATTCATTTTTCTGGACTTCTTTCTTCTTCTTATTGACCTGGGCACGCCATTCAAGTCTAGCATAAAGCATCATAACGTATTACCTACTTATATTAGGAACTAGTTTGCCATCAAGGTAGACATTCAAGTAGTCGATCCGCCTGTAAGTAAAACCGACGAGTACCGACGTATCCTCATTCATTTTGATTCTTCATTTTGCTGCCCATTACACATCGTGATTATTAATCCATTTATTTTACTGAGTGATTCTATATAGTTGTCACCCACGGCTAGGATGATTGTTATTGTCTGCGACCGTAGAGAACATCCACTGGAGAAGTGAGCGCACGCTCCCGCGTGAGGCCTCGTCCTACGTGAGCGGGAGTCGGGCGATTACAGCGTTACTGGCGATACCGGCGATTTACGCGAGTGCAAGCGTTTACAGCGGGTAACGCCACTGGTGCCCTATGTGCGAGCGATGTGCGAATGGAGGAGAGCGCGTTTTAGTTAGGTTAGTTCCGTACCAACCATGTCAATCAATACGATGATTGTTTTTTTCTGAATTTCTTACAGAGAGAGACGATTAGCGTTGGCCTGAAGTAGTCCAGCTCTGTTCAACGACATTTCTAATAAACGTTTGCTGAGGCAACCATCTCATGAAATTTATCAATTAAAGAACTAATTCGGGGAATTCATAACTCTTCAGCCTATTCTTGTATTCTTCTTTCGTTGGTAAGTGACAACAACATTGTTCTGACTAACCTCGCAAGCACTCGAGAAATGATTTTGACTCCTACAGACTTGGACAACTCCAATAACCTTGACAACAGATGTAAAGAATCGCGCGATTGTAGCGGGAGTAGCGAGAAAACCGATTTGATTTCAAGCCGCGTGTAGCGTGTGCGTGTTAGCGATTTGCGATAGAGCGTGTGCACGCAGGACGCACAACTCTGTTACCATAGTTTGATTGGAAAATCTCCCGCCCCGCAAAAAACGCTGAACCCACCCAACCCGCTGGTATCGCTTAGTTCCCGCTCACGTAGGACACGGCGTGAGAGTCCAGCCTGTATCAGTGTTGGTTCTGAGATGTATCTTCATGCTTTATTTTTTGGTTAAGTTGGTTGGTTATAGTAGTTATTATAGCATGTCATCACAGTTCTTGAGTATTGGGACAGGCATTGAACAAAAACTGTTTCAGTTGAAACACGACAATTGTGACAATTTTTATTTTCGACAAATATTTTTGATGTGTACAGAAAATGCACAGTAGATAGTTTAGGTATTCAAATAACCTGAAAATAATTGGTAATGAAAGTAAAGGAAATAGTATCTGGATATAAAAGAAGAAAAATTCCCCACAGATTAAGAGAGATGAGATTTTAACCTGGTAACTTGTGACGCCATTTTAGCTTTTTAATACCATTAGTACAGATTTTCCTGAATGTTTTTTGAGAGTTTAGAGAGTAATAACCTCTACTATAGTTGAATTGTAAAACATACGTGACAAGGTAGGCTATTAATGTTTAAAAACTATAATTTCAGTTTAGAAATTTGCAGTGGTTGAATTAAGTCACAAACACACTTTGGCACTTGAAAATGGGGCCTAGCATAGTGGAAAGAAACTAAAAAGCAGTGGAGGAAGCTTTGGAGAAGAGAGAAAAATTCATCACCTGAAAAGGCTAGGAAAAAAGAAAGAAAGTGAGTTATATTAGTGCATCAAGGTGGGGGTTTGGAAGGGGGTGGAAAAGACAACCCTAATGAGAGATCATTTATAAAATGTTTCGCTTGGAAAAGGGTCAGGTTAGCCTCGGAAGCTGGAGGTACACCCTCTACTGTTGAAAACGTCCGGCCGTTCATGATGATAGCCGCGATGAAGGAGGGACCAGGGGGGGACCAACCGCATCAAGAGAAGAAAATCCCCATTAACGGAGTTTCGCGAGTTGGATACCATGCAGCGCTGGCCGGGCCGAACAACTAAAATTCAAGGAAACTTTTTTCGACTCGACTTTTCACGTTTTTTGTTGGAAAGGTTTCCGTGTAGTTTTTAGCGAGACGTCGTCACGCGAATATTGACGGAAATATAGGAGTAACTCGATACCGACTTGCTGAATGTACTTCGCGGAAACGAAGGGCTTGTTCGGCTACGCGTTCACGAACTATTCACAACTAGCGTGAAGTATGCGGAACGAAAAAGCGGTTTAACTAAAAATTAAAAACTGTAAAAAACACTCCAAGTTATTACGCAACGGTTTATTATATCCCTTTTATTCAGATCGGGCGGTTCCCAACTCCCACCCCGCTCGGGGTTTTTTGCCCAACTGCCAACCCGGCGCTCAGTGTGGCCATTTCACGACCGAACGGGAAAAACTCCTACAGCCAACTTTTTTTTGCAACCGAAAAGTTGCTCTATAGTTGGTATCTGCCGTTAACAAAATGAAAGCAGGGGACAAGTTTAGAATGTCCAGAGGCCAGAAAAACAACTCGTTAACTAAGATTTGTGAGAGTATGTCCGATATTTTAGTATACGATATTTGTCTTGTGCCATTCAGTATTGAATTTTTATTGATAGAAGTGTTGAAGGGGCCTCTATCAGTCAAAAATCCGAATTCGGCTCTCCCTCACTTCCATTCCAAGCCAAAATTGTTATTGTTGTAATTGTTGACCAAATGTTTCCGAATTGTTACCATGTTTTAGGGGCATTCTCAGGAAGCGTCTGTTGAAATTGGGTTCTTTCTGGGCTAACTCCCTCTTCAATTTTACGACAACCGAGACTTGATGAAATTGATTCAAGGAGACAAGTAGTTTTTCGACATTTCTAATCATTTAGGTGACAAATTACCTACATCGTTTGGTTTATTATTCAGTAATAATAAACCATCGTAATCGCTCTTGAAAAAAAAAAAAAAAAAAAAAAAAAAAAAAATGCTAACCCCCCCCCCCCCCTGAAAATTTAATGGTTTACGTTTCAAAGGGTGTAGAATCCGAATCTGCAATAAACATCTCTCTCACTTAATTTAAAGTGCCCTTTAAGGGTTGTCAAAGCTCTCTTTTGTAAAATCCCAAAAACCTCCCTAAAAAAAAAAGTCAAGGCGGCCTAAATTTAGACTCTTTTTGAAGAACTTTCCACGAGGAATCGAATGAGCCCCTCCCCAGGTCCGTAGGTCAAACCATTCCCGATCTATGGCCCGATTTATGGTGCCAACATTCGCGTTATTTTGGTTTATTATTGTTTTTGTGTTGATATCAGTAACCTAGTGACGTAGTGATGTAGTGATGTGGATACTGGAGTGAACTCCTAAAAGGCTTTGTAGCCGATACACGCGTTGAAGCATTCTGATAATTTTCAGGAAAAATCAGAAAATCTGAAATTTTCGGGAAAACGCTGCAAATTCTTTCACTGGGGTTTATTATTCAATTGGCTTGCGTTCATGATTTGAATTTCTACTAAGCTTTGGAGTGCGAGTGATTCACAGGATAGAGCGATTATTGAATTTCAGGAGATATGCATGGAGCACGTAAATCTGTTCTCAACCAAGATACCTATTTGGATTGATCAGTTGATCATATTTGTGTCCCTCCTGAAATTCAATAATCGCTCTATCACCTGTGAAACACGCACACTCCAAAGCTCAGTAGAAATTCAAATCATGAACGCAAGCCAATTGAATAATAAACCCCACTGAAAGAATTTGCAGCGTTTTTTCTGAGAAATTTGATTGATAATGAGTGGCGATATCAGAAATTCAAGGTCATTCCTATAAATCTATAACATCCAGGAGTTACTCCACCAAGCCAAATACAGTTTGTACGGTGGTTTCTACAAATGGTGACCGATTGACTTCTTTATTCTCAACCAACTAGTATCTTTCATGGATAAGCGAACTTGGAATCTCGTTTTCTGATTACCTGATTGACTGATGTGTCATATTATTTCGTTTTTCATTACCTAAAAGTTATCATAATGCTTCACCAATACTCAGATCGGAAATTGGAGGATATAAGACTTGGAAGTAATAGAAAATCCTTAATAACGAAGTTTCTTCTTACAGCTGCTGTGCGCAACGGAACTCAATAAATAACTGATGGTCAGTTTTGGTTTATTATTCAACTCGAGTGCTCCATCTCAGTATAAAACGTGAGAGGAGAGAAAAAAAACCGTTTCCCCCCGAAAAAAAAACGTGAGGCCTCTTCATCACTCTTTTATATTTGCGTTTTAATTTGTTTGGTGCCGTTGAAATGATTTATTCTTGTTCCCCCTTTGGCATCCTAAAAGGTCCGAGTGTGGGTGCTTTTACATCACGAAAACATTGAGTTTAAAAAAGAAAAACGGGTTGTAAAGTTAATTACACGATACTTCTCGAGCTTTTGGCCCAATGTCCAAAATTATTTAGAAAGTTTCAGCGATCCTTGTTGATTGCATTTCAAGTCTTTATTTTACCGCTTAAGATCGATCAAAATTTGCGGTTTTGGGTTATTATTGTCACAAATGAACCTAATTGTAGTTAACTAAGAAAAAGGTTACACCTTTCAAAATTTGCTCGTTTTTATGTCAAGATACTTAGAGTCCAAAAAAGTCTGCCAAGTGGGTGTGGCACATAGCTTCCTCGTATCCATAACATAACTGTATAGATCATTGAAAATTATTATTGACTAAAGAACTTCGTTCAATTAGGCGAAGTAAATATTGAATTAGGGTAAATTTATTGTTATGCAGGAGCATAACTTGAGAAAATAAAGGTAGGCATGTTCAACTATTGAACCAACTATAAAATATACCTAATAATAAAAATTGACATTGACGCTGAATGGATAGATGACTGAAGTGATAAATAATTATTATGACATTTCTAAAAATAAAATATAAGCATGGTTCAATGACGGATCAAATAATGTTGGGTTGACTGCAGCGTCGTTGTAAAGTACCCAACTGCCGTCATCCCTCCGCACAGTGGCTGTATAATGTCCAGTAACTTTATTACTCACGAGGACCATCTTTACATCAGTCCGAACAATCCCTGAAAATTTCATCGAAATCAGTCATGAACTCCCGGAGTTATGCGCGTAACAAGTATTTCACGTTTGCGCATGCGCAAAGACTATTATTGATCCGGGGGTCATGAAACTCATAGGGGACCATCTACACATCAAACCGAACAATCCCCGAAAATTTCATCGAAATTGGTCAAGAACTCCTAGAGTTATGCGCGTAACAAGTATTTCACGTTTGCGCATGCGCAAAGACTATTATTGATCCGGGGGTCATGAAACTCATAGGGGCCATCTACACCCCAACCGCACAATCCCTGAAAATTTCATCAAAATCGGACTATAACTTCGTGTAGTTTTGCCCGTAACAAGGATTTGCTGACAGACACACAGACAGACACGGAACCGAAATTGTTCAGAAAGGTCTAAAACGCAAAATGCGAGTGGAATTTTTGATTTTGGAGACAAAAAAATTTTCACATTCCGAAAGTGAAAACAATGCTTCCGCTACCTTGGTAGACTCGGAAGCAAAACGATCTACAAAATCGTGTACCTATAGCTTTTTTTCGAAAATACTGAATCAAAGTAAAGCTTGGATCATCAATCACATAATTTATTGGGTCTAGCTGAAATTGAATTTCATGCATCGCTTTCGATCAATCCCAAAGGGTAGGGTTGAAGAGCTTTGATATTGAAGGATCCTTATCTCGAAAACGAATGTTGTACTGGTTCTTGTTGATGGAAATCACTTCATTGAATCGATTGATCCCACTCGAATCGCTGTGCGTCCACCCGTTCGTTAGGACTTAGTTTATTATTTTTGATGATGAACTTATTTGTAATGGAGTAAGGGCCGGGGTCACCAATGTTTTCAATCAACATATGCTCATTAAACCGGACTCAGCTGTTGAACATCGATTTTCACGAACGGTTCATATAAACCAACAATCAAACAAAAATAATCAACGATAAAAAAAAAACGGTTAAAACCACATCTTTTCCCCGTCCTTGTTTGCGTTCCGAAATTCCGTTTTGCTGTGTTACTGTCCATTGTTTTATTTTTGCTTTTTGACAACCAGAACGCCGTAAGTCCATCCGTTCGCCCTCTCTGAGAACAGAAAAAAGAACTTCAACACGCATGTGAATCTGAATTGGAACTAGCATCAGATGCGTTGGGTTCTGGGTAAAAGTGACCAAGTAACATTCAAAATGAGCTTTTTTTGACATTCCGGTACTAAGGAACGTTGTCTACTGTGTGTTGTTGCTAAGAACGTTATCTTCAAACTGATGTGCAAGAAATACTTGAAAATAAATTTTACCTGCCTGACCCAAAGAGTTTTTATGTGACCAAATGGCATTTGAACTCAACCACAAAACACGAGATGGATTATAAATGTACTCTCGCTGGTGCATGTAAATGTTATCAATTGCCATTTGATCACTTTTACTGTGTAAGATTTGTAAGACATAGTGGGCAGGTGAAAATGACCAATTACAGTGATAGGTAATGAATAACTTTTTCTAAGAGAAATAGGTATGCGTTATTAGATGCTTGCAACACGATAAATTAACGAAAAAACTATTTCCCTCAATCTCATGTAACTATCTGATTTTCGAAGAATTGAATTGACCAAATCACTCCGGTAAAAATGATTCCGAATAAACAGCTCTTATTTAATCTGTGAATTTTGACACGATACAGACAGACCTACAGGATAAAGAAAAAAACATAGTCAGATGAGATATCACACAACCAGTGTTCGTAAGAAGAAAATAGGTGACTTCAGATCGCTCCCCAAAATTTTGCAAATGTTACTTGGATATTGGTTTTTATTAGGAGACCGAATCTCACCTATTGCCTTTCGAACTCACTATTGCTCTTGAAATCACGAATCACGGTTGTTAAAACGGTCTGCGGACACACAGACAGACACGAAACGAAAGTTGTTCGGAATAAGATCTAGAACCCAAAATGCAAGTGGATATTTTTATTTTGGACGGAAAAGGGTGTCGTTACCGTTAGCAATGTGTTTCATGAGCAATGATGTCAAACAAGGAGGAAGGGGCGCGGAATACCTTGAACGCAAGACCTTAAGGTCGTGCGGGTACTGTATAACTTCGACGCCGTCAAGAGATGAATAGTAAGTCGACTATGTACTTCAAGCGAGGCTCCTACTCCATTACTTCTATCTTCAATTCAGTACATTATTTATATGTTATAATGTAATTATGCATTTTCATTCATTTGTGCTATGTGAGCCCTAGGGTTCCTCAAGGGCTCGACAAAAGAATTTTCTTACGCTGGAGCGATTACTGTACTTCACAAATCTCTAGTACGGCCCATTATGGAATACCCCACAATTATTTGGACACCCTACTAAATGGTCTAAGCATCGAACGGGTTCAGTTGCGCTTTTTGAGATATATAGCTTTCAACCTCCACTACGAGAGTCAATCCTATTCCCGTCCATTGACTGAGCGATGTGGTATCGAGACCTTCGATTGGGGACGAGTGGTCGCTGATTAAACTTTTCTTTCTAAATTAATAAACAATCCCACCGACAGTCCCGTCCTCTTATCCCACTTCCCTCTCAACGATCACAATTTCAACCTCCTTTTAAGCGCCACCCTTTTAGATCCCGTGCAAACTATGGTCACCACCAGCCGCTAATTAGGATACCTCTTCAGGCAAATTACCTGTTCAGCAATTTGCTAAACCTTGATTTTTTCCGTAATTCATTTTCCGGAAATTTCATCGAACGTTCAATTAATAGTTTTACATACATTATAGTAATTTCAGCATTTGTGCGTATCGCATTATGTTTATCTTGATTCGGTAATTTTTGTTAATTTATCTGTTTGTAGTTACTTGTTGCACTAACCAATCTATATTGTATAGTTATGTATTATGTAGTCCGTAGTTGCAAATAAACTATATTATTATGTTGCAATATCATATTAGAGATTTATTCGATTACTAAGTATTGATGTAGGACTGACCATATTCCTGGTTGAAACCTCCAAATTACTATTTGGTTTTAAAACCAATTATTGTAAGTTGATAATTAAACAAGAATAGTGACTATTAGGGACATTTTATTTATTTATTTATTTGGCATCAGTTACAATTTTAACTATACAGCCAACATAATTATCAGTATTATGATTTTCATAATATAAAGTAACAGGGTATTCGGTGTCGAAGTATCACAATTATAGCTCGCTTGTCTGTAAAAAAATGAATAATGGTAGGTAGACCGAAGGAAGTCCAGAGAAAAGTGCAAGGCTGAAGTTGTAGGGTTGACCGAGTTCCTTGTTCCATTTGTCAAACAACTGTTCTCGTTGACGGGTATATTTGGAGCATTCCTTGATTAGATGTTCTGCAGTCTCTTCCACTTGGCAGGTCGTGCATAGTTCGCTGTCCTCCTGGCCTATACGGTGTAAGTATGACTTAGTCACCGCAACACCACTTCTCAATCGCGTTATCGCTCTGTAGAAAGTCTTGGGTAGGCCATTGAAACCAGGATGAGAGTACCAGGGTGTTATTGGTATTGTCGGGAAGATGCAGCTATAACGTCTCCCTGATGGGTACGCGTCGTGCCATTGTTGCCATTGGTGCCTGCACTGTATTTTGAAAAGTCGATGGAGGTCAGAGGCTGGGTAGATGTTTCCCATCTCCGACGTGTTTGTAAGAGTGGTAGCAAGTTTTGCTGCTCGATCTGCCTTTTCGTTGCCTACCAAACTGTTGTGAGCTCTGACCCAGTAGAATATTATTCGTGTGCCCCTTTGCCGCAATTCCGATGCTCGTTCGAGAATTTCGCCTTCGATTGAGTTTATGCTGGAAGAGAGATCGATTAGGGATAGTTTGTTCAGAGCACTCATGCTGTTAGTCAAAATCAGTGCCTCCGAGTAATGCTGGGTTATCTCCCGACATACTAATCCAATGCTTTTTGGAGGCCTGTTCCCATAGTTTAAACATACGAGTATGGTCGTTCACTGCGTCAAAAAAGGCACAGCCCACACTTCTACCGATGATTGACCCATCGGTATAGATGTAGAGAGCAGATGGGTGATGTTGACGGAGATACTCTTGTAGTAGGCATGTGTTTTGAGAAGCGGATCTGAGAGTGATGGTAGTAGGTGGACGTCGTAAGGCCTCGTACGGGACTTTGTATTTGATGGGTTTACTTGTAATTGCCACGGGGTCCAGCAGGTGTGTAGCATCTGTGTAAGCTGAGCAGAGCATTAGTGATCGCTTTTTTGACCAGTATGGAATTGTGAGACATATTAGGGACATACTCAGAGAAATAAAATAGATTTACTGTATGCCATGTCTGTAATAAACTGAATCCTTTTTAAAATTATCCGTATCAAAGACAAAGTTGAATTTAAAAGAAATGAAGGTTATGGAAAACAAAAGTTGTTCCGGTGGCTAAGAGGACAAACATGACCATTTACTTAGGAATAAATTGTATTTCACTATATATTTTTAGCTTGAGTCACAGTCGTTTTTCTAACGTTTTTCACTTGGCAGTTTCCAGCATGGATTAATAGAATATAACGTTGAGGAGATGTGCGAGTTGAAAATATTGAAGAGTTCGATGAATTAGGAATTATATCTACCTCGCAAGCCTAGAGTTAGCTCTAAAATACCTGCTACCCCGTAAAGAGAACCCTAAAATGTACAACAATTTACCCGAACCACGTTGGCTATACTTGAAATTAAAACGAACAAATAACGCTTCCAAGTTTAACCTACGGTTTTATTATTTTTGAATAATGCGTGAGTTCTCATGTCATTGTGACGTTTGAGGGTTTCTTTTAATTTCAGAAATTGCTACTAATTGTTATGGGTGAAGTTGTACGGATATGAAACCTAACCCAGTCGATTTTGCGTCGAAAATAGTAGTCAATCACTGTGTCAGTAAAGAGAGAAAAAGTAGAAAACCACATTTTTAGTATGTTTTGATCGGTTTTTGGCCAATAGCGCCTATGCGTGTGAAGCGATCAGGCTGGCTAGAAGTCCAATTAGTCTCGCGGTATATTAACACTGTGGTCCAATTGAACAAAGTATTGGAGTCAAGGTTTCATCACTTTTGTTGAGGTTAAAGATCGGCGAAACAGGATCATCCTCACGCATAGCTCATAACTCGATTATGCACCGAGGTCCCTAAATCTCTCCTTCATCTTCCGATCTATCTCACTAATTTATCTACCTCTTGCAAGATTAATCTTCACCAGCGAGAGGCGGCCGGGTTGCGGAGCGATGGTCGGGGGTGGTTTGGCTCTCGTATCGCACAATAATTCAGTTTTCCCCGGTAATAGAAATCGATTTCCCGGTAATATCCAGTTTTATATGGCGTTCCATTTCTCAATGTCTGATACTTACCGGAGCAAGTAAGACCAGCTCAGGGAGCGAGAAGTTTACCTTATTCCATAATGGAAAAATGAATGATCCACGTAGCAGGGAAAACTCCCTGTTATTGCAGCACCGAACTTCATCGTTCGCCGCCGCAAGGGACACGCGAACGACAAATTAGCCCTAACCAGAGAGGAAGCACTCATGATGGAAGTTGTCCGTAAAGTCGATTAGCTTTCTAACATTTTGAGGGGGAAAAAGACGAACCAGCGACAAGTCAACTTTGGAAGCAAGTACTTAGTTACTGATCCATTTGATTAAGTTACCAGAGTTTAATTCAGCCTGCGGTAAACGGTACGCGGAGTGAGTCTTTCAATTCAGCAAGAAATGTGTTCAGGAAGCGCCGAAATACAAACGGAAACTTCGATAAGCAAACCTGTGGAACGATCACATGCAAGTAAGTTTTGTAGACCGCGCGTTCGAAGATTGAGTGATTTTAAGGTAGTGTACCCTTGTAATCACACTAGAAATAAACTAACGAAGTAATAACCACCTAAAATAGAAGGTAGGTCGGCTACTAACACAAGTCGAAGTTAACTAATTAAGTTGACTCCACTTCCGAATCAACTATGAAAATTGAAGCGATGTGATCACTTTTGATGGGAAGTAAAAAATCGTTGAAAACATTTTAAGGCCCACATGTAAGAAGGATCATGCCCTAATTATAATATTGGGAATGTCTATTTTAAAAATTACGAGTAACTGCAAATAAAAATTCGTAGAGATCGGGTATTGAGTGGGAAAATTAAAATGTGTCAATAGACAATAGTCTTTTTCGTACATTATATTAGAAATAAATAAACATTAAAATTTACATTCCCTACTTTTTTTAAAGTGACGTTGAAAAATTATCCCCGAGGTCTTTCTTTAGTTTTGGTTTTATTATTCAATAATAAACCATTGCTTGAAAAAAAATTCTAACCCCCCCTGAAAATTTCATGGTTTACGTTTCAAAGGGTGTAGAATCCAAATCTGCAATAAAAATGTTTCCGTCCGTCCGCCGTACGCACGATTTCTCCCAAACGGCTGAAGCAAAAAAGCTAAAATTTTCAGAAAAATCAATATTGGTCCGACGATGCCCCAATTCTTGAGCCAGCTCTCTCACTTAATTTAAAGTGTCCTTTAAGGGTTGTCAACGTTTTGTAAAATCCCTAAAAACCTCAAAAAAAGTCTAGGCGGCCTAAATTTAAACTCTTTTTGAAGAACTTTCCACGAGGAATCGAATGATCCCCTCCCCAGGTCCGTAGGTCAAACCATTCCCGATGTATGGCCCGATTTATGGTAACAACATTCGCGTTATTTTGGTTTATTATTGTTTTTGTTTTGATATCAGTAACCTAATGACGTAGTGATGTAGTAATGTGGATACTGGGGTGAACTCCTAAAAGACTTTGTAGCCGATACACTGGTTGAAGCATTCTGCTGTGCATGAAACGTTGCAAATTCTTTCACTGGGGTTTTTTTTATTCAATTGGCTTGCGTTCATGATTTGAATTTCTACTATGCTTTGGACTGTCCGTGTTTCACTAGTGATAGAGCGATTATTGAATTTCAGGGGGAACACAAATATGATCAACTGATCAATCCAAATAGGTATTTTGGTTGAGAACAGATTTACGTGCTCTATGCATATCTCCTGAAATTCAATAATCGCTCTATCACCTGTGAAACACGCACGCTCCAATGCTTAGTAGAAATTCAAATCTTGAACTCAAGCCAATTGTTACATGTTGTTTTAATTTCCGTAATGAACCTTCTTAATCAGCAAGAAAACATGTTGAAAAGTAATGCATCCCAATGTTTGATTTCCTGTGCCCCTTAGAGAACGGACGGATGAACATGAAGCGGTACGGTTGGGCTCAATCGATTCTTCGTACGTACGTCGATCAATAACGAACATAAAAACGATAGTGTTTTGTAGGAAGTTTTCGGTATTCAGTTTTTTTAATTTTATCCCTTTCACTTTAATTCCGACTAGACCCCGAACCCGATTTCGAGCCCAAGTTTCATTAACCTTGGCTCAGTAGTTTCGAAGAAAAGCTCCTGAGGGCGGACGGTGGACGGACGGACTTTTTTAAATTAAACTTTTACATTCCACAGATCTTGAAACTTGAAACCACCAATTTGGAATGTGTGAATATGTTTAACACAAGTAAATACAGATAAAATGCCCTGTGCCATAAGAGGATAGAATCAACGGATACTATTGCAACAGAATTTGGTTTTCAAAAGTTTCTTTAAAATCGAGTTTTTCATAATATCTATTATAAATTTGTGGACAAGTCAACCATAGGTATCCTTTTTAAAGCACCTATTTCAGTTGTTCCATTCGTGGTTTTCAATGCTCTTGTGTGAACGGTTTATTGCAGTGGTTCTCAACCTTTTCAGAACTGCCACCCCTTTGAGAAGCAGAAAAATTGTTAACGCCCCCCTAACGTAAGAGTCCGGAAAGTTGGGGTACGATATAGAGAATAGATGGAGAGGGGTGTCTCTAGAGAGCAAAATGAAGAAAGATTTGAATCAATGAACATTTTTAATTGAAAAACAATATGATTGATTGGGAGATAATAATTTGATTGAAATACATAACACGTTTCAGTGGGATGGTTGGGCTTGGTGCTTCATTGCCAGTTTCTCGACGTCAGGTTCGATGTTAGTGAGATGAAGGTGCCACAAGTCTCCTCTTTTCTCGCTGTTGAGTCGATTTCTCTTTTTTGTAATTAGATCAGTCACACTACTGAATCCCCGCTCAACGAGGTAAGAAGAGGGAAATGCTATCAAAAATTTCTTGACTGCAGTCCGCACTCCAGGATAGAGGTAAATAATTTTCGTTTGAAGCCAACTTTCGGTGAGCTTATCACCATCTCCATCCTGGAAGCTGGCTTTCAACGTTTCATTCGTTGTCAGTTCGACCAATTCTTCCTGAATCATAACGTCTGCTGTGAGAATATTTACAAAACTATTTATAATCCATTGAGGAACTTCCAGCGACAATATGTCCTGAAAACGTTGGGAAAAGTCCTCATGCAAACAGGACAGGTTTTCACGGTAAACTTCGACGAAATTAAACGGTATTTTACTGTCCTTATCCAAATCCGACAGGATTGGAAACTGACTGAACTCGTTGCGGCCGAAATTCTGCTTCCACAAAATGAGTTTTTTTTGGAAGGCAGAAATAACAGATTTTGTTTTTATTAAATTCAGGTCATCACCTTGAAGGTGTAAAAAAAAAAGCTGACTGTCCCCACCCCCAACCTTAATAACCGACAATCCTACTCAACGCCCCCCTACGGCCCAAAATCAGTACACTGCCCCGCAGCGCCCCTCCACCGCCCGTTGAGAACCACTGGTTTATTGGATCATTTTAGGTATTTAGATATCATCTTGTGTTGTATATTGTATGCCTTTTTTCGGTCGAATACAAAAGTTGAATATTGAATAATGAACCAAAAATGGCAATTATTTTCGGATTCAGCACCCACAAAACCCTCTAGAAATGGTAAAAGGAAACCGACAACGTCGAGACCAGTGCAACACACCTCTGACTACGTCTGATATACATAGATCAGACCTAGAACAGTTATTCTAATACATGAATAATAAACATCTTTGTAATAATTTGCATCTGTGGGACAGTGAACTTATGACATCCAAAGTAGTTCCGAGTTTCGCAATATGACTTCTTACACGAGGGAGTTCCCTTTGAATCTAAAACTACCTATCTCAAGTTTGATTACATCCAGCTACCTACTTCAGTATATTGGTCGTTTAGTCGTATAAGAACATGGACAGGTAGGTGCTCCTATCGGTTTATTTATCGATTTGACGTCGTTGGGACGATGACAGTCGACCCTCAGGCTGTTGGCGAGGGCCGTAAAAAGTTAACGAACTTCACTCGGATCGGAAAAAGGCCTTGGGCGTCAGAGAGTGAGGCAGTGAGAGGGAGGTCATATAAGTTTTTATACTCGGCATCTACAGACGTTGACCCATATATTATACGATCGTCAGATGGAGTGTTCCCCACACAGCTGTCTGGCCGTGTGAGTCTCTCTGCCCGCATCCAATATGATTTTTTTCTCCATTTGAAAAAAAGCGCTGTCCTTATGGCAAGAAATAATGAATATGAATTTACGCTCAAGCTTGGAAGGTAAACGAGTTTTCAGACGATTAAAAGATTCGTTTGCCTCTGAGTTTACTAAAAGGTAGCGGAAACAATGCGGTCAGAAGTAAAATTGCTGCAAATTATTAAACAAAGATTTACTATTTCCATATTAGAATAATTCTTCTAGGTAAAACATAGATCTATAATTTTTAGACATGGCCTTTTACATTATCCAACTCGGCGCCTCTCGTCTCCATCAGGGTTTCATCGATGTTTGATAGTATCGGCGCCCGATGCCGATATATATCGTAGGTTAATCATCGATAGTAGGCACTACCGATAGTATCGACCAAAAAATATCGATAGTTTTAGAAAAATATTGGTTAAAAAGTTGAATAAAATTCATGTACTTAGTGCATTTGATAGACCAGATGCCACAATTGAGTTTGCAGAATTTTGAATTTGATTTAAAAAGAAAAGTTAACTAATACTAACTAATAAATTAGAAATATACGCCTTTTCTGATTTAAGATAAAATATGTTTAAATTGAAACTATGTTCAGTTTAATGTATTATTATTTTTAATTTTGTTTTACCAATAGTTTTGTAACAAATTATATTGTTTGATAAGCTACCCAAGTTCTCTTAGAGGGGTTGTAGCATTTATGTCCTTCCTTACATGAATATAAGTACCTATGTTTCGAACCAATGGTTCAAACAACTGAAAATAAACAAAAAAGAATCAACCGTGAACAAGATAAAATCTCAAAAATAACAACACAACACTTGCTGAAAAACCTCCAACAATCTTCCAATTTTCCTATGGAACTTCCAAACTAGAACTTCTTATATTTTTATCGTCTTGCGCCAAGACTCTGACCGCAGCCAAAACCTCTACTCGACATCCTATGGATACTATCCATGGATATCCTATGGGTACTATCCATGAATAGATATCGCTATTCCAGCCAGACGAACTCATTTTTGTGGGCATAATATTTTCCGAACTGGTGTGTTGTGAAAAAATGGAACTTACGATCGATATTATTCTATGAGTCAACATAATATGTGATATTATCAGATGAAGCCGATCTATCGGTTAAAAAGAAATATCGGAAAAAATATTGGTCACTAACTATCGATATCCTGTACTGCTACGAGTTATGTAGACAAATTAGCCCTGCTTGCTTGGTCCAGACAAATATAAACAGGGGAGAGAAGTTGAATAAGATACACAACTACGTAGGATGAAAAGAAGTGTAGGATGAATGAGAAGCGACGGAACGACCACTCTCGGTTAATCTCCACGGAGGTATATCCTTCCACGCTGTTACCTTCTGTCTTCCTCCTCTCTTCCACAACACCCATCTACGTCATTCTTGCTTATCAATCGACTGGTCGCGAGCAGGAAGCAGTCAGCTGACGAGTCATTTGGTCGCCCTCTTAATGTCCCGCCCCGATTAAACGGGCTAGCTCTTGGCGGTACATCTCTCCCCAGGTTAAGTCCTTAGCGTGGTCCTCCATGAGCCATAGCCAGGAGTTGGTTGGAGTCCTGGTCCATTTGGCCTTATGAGGCATTTCCCAGTCGCTTCAGTTCAGCTCAGAGACAGCAGAGTGTAGGGCGCACCCGCCACTGCCCACAGCCAATCGATTTCATAGCAAAGACGTTTTTTTTGGGATGGAAAGAGGTACAATCCGATACTATTGGCCCTTGCATCATCGATAGATCAGAGGAAAATATCGATATTTCGATACTATCGACTATCGATGGCCATCCCTGGTCTCCATACCTTCTAATTGCATTCCATAAAAGGAGCCACATTTATATTTCAACGCTGCAAGTCGATTTGGAACAAAATTAGCCACAACTTTCCTGTAGTTGATCAGTGATTCACTTGAAGAGGCTCCTGAAAACGAAATTCCATTGCAAGTATATCAGCTGATTCGATCCTCACATTTGATGTTTATTATGTATATAAGCAGGTTCACATTCAGATTCGTGTTGACGTTGTCTAACAAACTTCTTGACCTTAGAGAGAGTGAAAAAATGAACCCAAAGCAGTCAGGGTGTCAATAACAAACATAAAAACATTACTGACATTCGATACTCCGATTTTTTAATACTTTCGTGCTTCAATTCCTTCGTTTTGGATCGGCTGAGAGTGATGCTGAAAATGCAGTCCCAACTAGACCCCTAATGTGGTTTTTGACCCAAGTTTCATTAACCTTGGTCTAGTAGCCATAGAGAAAAGCTCTGAACGGCAGATAGACGGATTTTTTTAATTCGATTTTCCGATTCCACATATCTTGAAACCTAAAACAACAAACTTTGATGGGGTGAAATCGTTTTCTCAGTAAATTATAAAGATTCATTATTGAAAATAGTAAACCAAAATCCTTTTAAAACTTTTTCGAATTTATTTATTTCTATTTTTTCCATTTTGGTTCGAGTTTTGATGATGAACCTTCGTAATCTGCCAAGAAAAATCCTTTGAATTGGACGCGTCTAGGATCAGACCCAAGATTTTATGAAGTTAGATACATTCAAAGACATTCATTGTTAGTGGCAAACTCAATCTTTACCCGGTCCCACTTGGCAATCCTTTTACTTGCTAAATACCGGTTTGCAATATACTGTTTTTAGGTCAGTATCGGAGTATTGAAAAAACAATGATACAATTACGTAGTGCTTAGTTAACTTCTTTCATGTTCTTCTCGCATGTTGATTTGCGTTCAAGCCACACTGAAGTAGTAGCATATAATCACAACTTGTGAAACCTAAAGCCACACTCAACTTGTGTGATCTAATTCTTATGATTGACTACGATGCTCAAGCCGAGTTGGACTTGAGCAGGGACGTGCAAATTAAAATACGTTCTGAAAAAAAAAGTAACGCCATGACCGATAACAAAACCTCTTGCACGAGAGTTTTGAATTAAAAACTTGGGGAGTGCAGGTAGCTTGTCCCACTCAGCCCACTCTGAGAGAAACAACTTAATTAGAAAGTGATCAGCGGGCTTCTGAGGGTTCGTCTGGTGGCTTGGACTAACGCTCCTACGGTGGGCGGTACTCAGGTTTGCTTTATCTTGATTTCGGTCATGCTAGGTATTTTCATCATCGTCTTTCCAATTTTATCCCCTTCTACTCTTCTGCATATATGAATTGATTTACATATAGATTGTTATTTAAAGGTTCAGTACATGAAAAATATTATTTCTGACAGAGCGAGGGAGAATGTATATTCACCTTTATATGAATACTGTCAACAAAACAGTAATACGACACCAAAAGAGAAGGCGAACAATAAATGACAAAATTAGGTTCAATAGGTGGAAACTTAATATCACTTACCCTAAAAGGAGTAACCCTACACAGAAAATACGGTTTCGTTCAGTTCTCGAATCAATACTGGCAAAGAGTTGTGAAATTGAATACAAACATGTGGAGCCTTGCCTATATGATCAAGCATCGAAAGGTCCTAAAACGGTTCGACCCCTTTTGAGTGACAGAACAGGCCAGAATAAAGTAGAGAGTAAACATTTTCCCCTACTCTGCCTCCACCATTCTCAAGTGAGTTCTCTCCTTCCGCGTTTCTGCGCTTACCGCGTAAGTGCCGGTTTGTCGGTGCGATGGAAATGGCTCGATCGGTAGCAGCCCTTAGATCCGGGATTCCGGGCTTCAATGGAATCGGCGTCCCTCTGATGGATGCGAATCGCGAATAGGGATCGTAATGACAGACGCGGGCGGATGGACGTGAAATAATTCATGTTCTCCCGAGTGGTGGGAAGCTGCAACTGTAACATTAGTGTCCAGCTTTCCACATCTGTTACAGTTCGGAACCCGAATCAAAGAGTACATTTGTTGAGGTATGTACACTAAATTGGTACTTTTTAGGTGGTGTTAGGTTTTTTTTTTAGGGGCCAAAAATATTTTTTTGTTTTTTTTTTTTTGATAATAGCGAGCCAAACTAATCTGAAAAATGTGTGTGTGTGTGTGTGTGAAAAAAATGTGATTTCATTCTTCCGGTAGCCAAATTGCTGCTCCGTCCTCCAGTCCAAGTCCTCGCACGTGTTTCCTCGGGCCCCTTAGCCTCATGGAAACTGCTCGATGAACCGAGAATTGAGTTTTCACTCGTGCCCACATCATCACCTGGGAGTAGGATTTCGACCACTTGTTGGCGAGGCGTAAGGTAACATTCTTGAGGAAGGCTTCGTATTCTTTATCGCATGAAACGACGAGTGGCGTGAAAGACCCTCTCAGGTCTTCAGCGACTCTGTCGTATTTTGCGTGTTTGGCTTGGGCAGCTTGCCGGGAGATGGTAGGCCAGTCCATGGAGGAGTAAGAGACTGCGTCAGCGTTTATAACGCGGGTATCGAAAAACGCAGGTCTCTCACGGTCCCACACGCCATGGACCTTCATGTCCGCTACCAAGCCGGGGCTGCCGTCGGCACTGTCACGTAAAACCGGTTCTGTGACCACGCCGTTCCATGCAAGGCTCGCTCTTTGCACATTAACGCATTGACTTCAGTAAAGTAAAAGTAAACCACTAACCATTTTCAGGTTAGGGCTCTACGTACAACTGCCAATGCAGTCGCGGACATCGATAGCTCTTCTCCTTGAAGGGGGATCATAATTCGGTCCGACGATTTCGCTTAAAGTTACTAACTGCTTCGCCCCCTTGAGTGGAGAAGGGTTCGCTGTACAGAATTACACCTCAACTTCACTCAATCGCATGAACAACGGTTCATTGCAACCCCTAACCCGTGCGGTACATTGTCCTCACTTGGTTGATAAAACCGTTCAACTACAAAATGGTCCAGTTATTACCTTGTAAGACGACATGGATGTTTTGTATTCCTGCAAAACTGGGGCACGGGTATCGATTAATCGGAATGATCGGTGTTTTTGTCTGTAAAACCGATTATTTGTTAATCTAGGTATGTTATTCTAGCTTGGTTAATCTGTAATCAAGAAAACGGGTTCGTTTATTATGTTTTCTTCTCCACAAATTTTATTATTAAAAAAAAAAGTGTATTAGGGAACGATAGAAATGTCCATTCCCAACAAGTCGAAGCTGCCTAAATTTGGACTCTTTTTGAAGAACTTTCCATGAGGAATCGAATGAGCCCTTCCCCAGATTCGTAGCTCAAAACATTCCCGATAAACGGCCCGATTTGTGGTTCCAACATTTGCGTTTTTCTGGTTTATTATTGTTTATGTTTTCATCGCAGTAACCTAGTGATGTAGTAATGTGGATACTGGAGTGAACTCCTAAAAGGCTTTGTGGCTGATACACGGGTTGAAGCATTCTGATACGCATGAAACGATGCAAATTCTTTCACTGTTGTTTATTATTCAATTGGCTTGCGTTCATGATTAGAATTTATACTAAGCTTTGGAGTGTGCGTGTTTCACAGGTGATAGAGTGATTATTGAATTTCAGGAGGCACACAAAATTTTGGTTGAGCACAGATTTACGTGCTCTATGCATATCTCCTGAAATTCAATAATCGCTCTATCACCTGTGAAACATGCACACTCCAAAGGTTAGTAGAAATTCAAATCATGAACGCAAGCCAATTGAATAATAGACCCCAGTGAAAGAATTTGCAGCGTTTTTGCAAGATAACCCCAACACTGTCCTACTACGGATGATCACATTAACTTCCTTTTATTTGGCTTAAAGGGGTAAATGTCTAAAAACCCACATCATACTATTTGCCCGTTTCATTTGGGATTATAAATTACGATAAATGGTTTGTTTTGACTGGTGGGCTGTTTAAGCTAATGAAATCGTCCGGTTAGTCCTTTTCCAAAGAGTAATTACTATTCTTGACTATGTAGCTGATTGATTGAGCACTTACAATTATTTCTGGGAACCACACAATCTAGTATCAAATCCAACTACATATGTTTTTCATTTTGAATTTTGCGGTCTTCAAAATGTTCGCTCCACTGGATTTAACTACAATGGGCATGGCTCTCCAAAGCCCCCAAAACAACTTGCACGCATCCAATATAGGGCGGTTACAAAGCGAAACGCCCAAGCGATTTCCATTTCAAAGCTCACGCATCTACATGAAATGATTGAATGCTGAATGAGCCGACACGGTGAGAGTCATTTTCACGCTGGGCAATTATGTAGAGTCGTCGGGTGACAGAACCAACTTTTGATCGGCGGAAATGAGCGGGAGAAGGAAAATGAGCGGAGCGCCAATTACCAAGCTGACAAACAGCGGCTGGCATCAGTTGCTTAACGAGTGCAGTTGGTGATTGATGGAATTTCATCAATACCTCTCATTAGACAAATGTGGAACTTACTCATCTACGCCGTTGTCCTGATTTGATTTGTTCAGTTGATATTCCCTGTCCCGGCTTAGACACACCATTAGATTGTTCATCAACACATCATTCGTAAAACGTAGGAACGAATACTTTTCGAACCCAATAGCTACTTCGTTTGTCAACGTTTTATTGAAAATCATTGACATAGCGTGACAATTACATTCCCTAACTCAGTTTTGGTTTATTATTCAATAATAAACCATTGTAATCGCTCTTGAAAAAAAAAAAAAAAAATCTAACCCCCCTGAAAATTTCATGGTTTACGTTTCAAAGGGTGTAGAATCCGAATCTGCAATAAAAATTTTCCGTCCGTCCGCCGTACGCACGATTTCTCCCAAACGGCTGGAGCAAAAAATCTGAAATTTTCAGGAAAAATCCATGTTGGTCCGACGACGCCCCAATTCTTGAGCCAGCTCTCTCATTTAATTTAAAGTGCCCTTTAAGGGTTGTCAAAGTTTTGTAAAATCCCTAAAAACCTCAAAAAAAGTCAAGGCGGCCTAAATTTGGACTCTTTTTGAAGAACTTTCCACGAGGAATCGAATGAGCCCCTCCCCAGGTCCGTAGGTCAAATCATTCCCGATGTATGGCCCAATTTATGGTGACAACATTTGCGTTAATTTGGTTTATTATTGACTTTGTTTTGATATCAGTAACCTAGTGATGTAGTAGTGTGGATACTGGAGTGAATTCCTAAAAGGGTGTATAGGCGATGCACGGGTAAAATTATTCTGATAACCATAAAAAAAAAGCCACAAATTCTTTCACTGGGGTTTATTTACGTGCTCTATGCATATCTCCTGAAATTCAATAATCGCTCTATCACCTGTGAAACACGCACACTCCAAAGCTTAGTAGAAATTCAAGAAAGAGTGAAAGAATTCGCAGCGTTTTTTATGAGCTATTCACACACATTTTAGTTACATATATACTCTTAATATATTGCTTCCGAGTCTGCGAAGCAGCGGAAGCCTTGTTCGGGAGCCAAAAAGTTTTCGTGTGTCCAAATTCAAAATTTCCACTCGCATTTTGCGTATTATAGCCTACTGAACAAGTTTGGTTCCGTGTCTGTCGGTCTGTCTGTTTGTCTGTCTGTCTGTCCGCATTTCCTTGTTAAAGCCATAACTTCCACAATTTTGAATGAATTTAGCTCATATTTTGAGGGACTATGCGGATAAGGCCTCTTGAAGTTCCATACGAATTTCATCTCAAAATGACCAGCGGTCTCTGCCCATGCGCTAACGTGAAATTCTTGAAACAGATATAACTTTCACAATTTTGATTCAATTTAGCTCATATGATGAGGGATTGAGTTGATTCAGTAATTCATGAACAAAAAAACTTTTCAACAAACGGTATGTTGTCACTTTGAGTGACATATACGACAGTAGTATTGAAGATATTGAAACACGAGGCCTTGAGAAAATGACGCTTGATGGTTTTTATGTTGCAGCATGCTCAGAATTAAGTACTACGTTGTAAATAATGAAACTGCTAAACAATCGTCTTTAGCCAAACCTGAAACCTAAAAATTTAATAAAATCTTCTTATATAAAACAAATTTGGATGATAATTGAGGAACGAGGATTGAATCAAACTACATCAATTTCTACAAGACCGTATAGTTGGTAGCTGAATGTACGAATGTGAAATCCTTGGAACAAGCTTTATTTGAACAGTTTCTATTCGATTCCGATGAAATTTTCAGAGATTGAACGTTTGAAGCTGTAGGTGGTAGTATACTTTCATTTTCCAAATACGAGGAAGCTATCTGTGTGCCACACCGAAATTGGCTGACATTTTTCCTGTATTTAATGAATTTCTAGAAATTCAAGCATATTGCTTTCGGGTCATATGGCTATGGATCCGTACGCTACCCGTTAGGTAGCGGAAGCTCTTTAGCTGGGGAGATAAAAAGGTTTTTTTCTCAGAAATCAAAATTTTCACTCTTATTTCATTTTAGACCATTCTGAAAAACTTTTGTTTCATGTCTGCCGGTCCATCTGTGTGTGTTTGTGTATTGTGACGGTGCAAAAATTTAATTAAACTGCCTTTGTTCAGCCAATAAGGATGAACCTAACAGTACGAACTGGTTTGTGGCTAAAGAGTACCATGGATTTGAGAGTTCTCCGAATTATTTAATATCACTGTACAAAAAATGAGTTTTTTGTATCACAGGTATAACATAAAAGAATGGATATAGGAACGACCGATCCTAAGAACCAGTTCGGTTCGTTACTTATTAGAGTATTTACAGCTTGTTGATATTAGGTAGGTACCTTTAACAAAATATGTATACAATTTGGAATGAGGCAGGAAGGTAAGGTGAGGGGAGATTGAAACATTAACGGAACGAGGGTGTTGATCGGTTCCACGAGGAATACCAGCAACGAAATAGTTACGTAGGTTCACGTGCCGTGCGCGCTACCTGAAACTGATTAAAAATACTGTATTTTTGTGAAGCAAACTCGATTTCCAAAGGGACTTTTGATTCTGACGAGGAGTGCAGAAGAGTTTTAAGTGGGAAGCACGTCGGTACGTTAACTCGATGTAGAAGAGAGGCAGGCAGGTTTTCTTTGATCGCCGAGATGAGAAAACAAGGGTTTTTTGCTACTTCCATCAACGATATAGTTCGATGTTTGAAGCCTTTGATGAAGAATCTATTGACAGATCAACATGAAACGTTGGGAATATAATATAAAAAATTGATGGAAGTATGGCTACGGTCGACTGAACTCGTCTTTCTGTGAATTCTTGTGAACAAGAAGAACAGTCGATCCGTGAAAAGAATCCCTGGAGGGCAATTGAGAATCAAAATTACGGGGGATGGGTCTACGCCTTGTCGGCGAGGTTGCAATAGAAAACACCATTTTCAAAAAAGCCACACTTAAGAATACTTTATTTGAATTATCACACTATTAGTCTATATTTACATTTTACACAGGTTGACTTAACTTAAGGAATTGAAACTAGGGATATAAAAAGGTTTGGTTTAAGAAGATCAGTTTACAAGGAGAGCTAGGAAGTAAGTCTAGATAGATATTTCACACAAATTATCACTGTTGGTAACGCCTCTAAAGATGTACAGGAGAAGGGGCAGTTGACGGTAATATAGGGAGCCAATAGAAACTCGTATTGCACTAGGGCATGTTCTAGCTAATTTTCAAAGGGGAAAACCCGGAGTTCTTTGGACTTTTGGTTTTCCAAAGAATGAATTAGAAAGGAGTGGCTTTGATTGAATTCAAGGAATTGCCAAGTGGTATTGTCATGTTGTATTGGAAACGGAGTTGGTATAAGTGGTAAAATGGTTCATAAAACGCTGCAAATTCTTTCACTGGGGTAATTGGCTTGCGTTCATGATTTGAATTTCTACTAAGCTTTGGAGTGTGCGTGTTTCACAGGATAGGGCGATTGTTGAATTTCAGGAGATATGTAAATCTGTCGACCAAAATACCTATTTGGATTGATCAGTTGATCATATTTGTGTGCCTCCTTATAATCGCTCTATCCTGTGAAAGTGGCACACTCCAAAGCTTAGTAAGATTCAAATCATGAACGCAAGCCAATTGAATAATAAACCCCAGTGAAAGAATTTGCAGCGTTTTTTTTTTTAACCCCCCACAATAAAAACATCTATAATTTATCAAGTCCTTTAGCACTCGTATTACGTTAAACCTTCCCCTAATACAAATTTAAACGATGTAGCCAAAGGTAGACAGATGTAGAGGAGGCACACAAATATCATCAACTGATCAATCCAAACAGGTGTTTTGGATGAGAACCGAATGCATATCTCCTGAAATTCAATAATCGCTCTATCACCTGTAAAACACGCACACTCCGAAGCTTAGTAAGATTCAAATCACCAATTGAATAATAAACCCCATGAAAGCATACTTATTTATTAGTAATAATATTGAATAATATTTACCTATATATTATTCAATATTATTACTATAAAATCACTGGGGTTTATATGATATTATCAGAATGCTTCAACCCGTGTATCGGCTACTAACTACACTACAAGTATTCACATCGGCGATCACTCCAGTATCCACATTCACTACAACTCGACGCTATCGGCCGGACATCACTAGGTTACAAACAAACAATATAAACCAAAAAACGGAAATGTTGGCACCATCAATCGGGCCATACTTCGGGAATGGTTTGATCTACGGACCTGGGGAGGGGCTCAGTCGATTCCTGACGGTATGTTCTTAAAATAAGTTTACATTCATGCCGCTTGGACTTGTTTTGAGTTTTCTAGGGATTTTACAAAACTTTGACAGCCCTTAAAGGGCACTTGAAATTGAGTGAGACAGCTGGCTCAAGAATTGGGGCGTCGTCGGACCAAGATGGATTTTTCCTGAAAATTTCAGATTTTTTGCTCCAGCCTTTTGGGAGAAATCGTGCGTCCGGCGTACGGCGGACGGACGGAAAAATGTTTATTGCAGATTCGGATTCTACACCCTTTGAAACGTAAAACATGAAATTTTCAGGGGGGTTAAAATTTTTTTTCCAGAGCGATTACAATGGTTTATTATTGAATAATAAACCAAAAGTTGATCTGAAGTCCAATTGTTCTCAAAAGTAGAAGGTAGAAAAACTATCCTATGGTCTTACATAAATCTCACCAAGATTATATCATTAGTACCTCCCGCGCATGCGCGAAAGCGATATCGCTGAACCAAACCATATCCCTACAGTTACCGTCAGATTTGGATGGCATTTTCAGGGACTACGCACAACCGATTTGTTTGGTTCCCAAACTTAGTTATTATAGTGGGGATCGCCCTTCTAGGTACAGAGGGGCATGAACGCCGCGCGAGTGGGTACTCACCGTTCCTGACCCCGGGGCACTTTCCATCAGAGAAGTGAACGTGTTAAAAAGATTCTGGAGGGAAAAAGCTTAACCCAAAAAAAGCGTTGTAACCATTGGCCTGCATCAGTTCTCCCACGATATTCTCGCAGTATATTAATCGTTCTTTTGAATCCTTTTCAACCATGCTTGATGTAAGTGAAAATTGGGCCGTATGTTAGCCGCGAAAAAGCTAGGACAACTGGCGAAACTTGACTGGTTGCTGCAGGTGTTCGAGTAAATCGTGGGCAGCGTTATTGGTAGGTGATGGACGGGAATGTAATATTTCGTGCGAGATCATTTAACGCAATCTTTCCTCTCAGCATAATCACTGTTTCAACGTACACATACATGTATAATGACTGGATCGACGACAAACCGTGTTTTCTCCTTCAAAAGAACATTTATTAATTAGTTAACAAACCCAATCCGAATTACAAGTTGGTTTCATAAGATTGAAAATAATAATTTTTTTACCTTCAAAAGAAAAAGTCCTTTTCTAATAGGGTCAAATTTGTTCCGGTTAAGACGATTGCCCATTTCCACGTATACCAGGTCCCCTACCCGGAATTCATGGTCTCTGGTCTTCTGATCAACTCTTGCCTTATTGATCCGATGATCGTTCTGAGAGTTTTCGAACGCTTGCTATCTATCTTTCTCCAGGTCCAGAGGTTGACACAGACTTTGAGGAATAATCTGAGATTCTTTACCCGTGAGCAATTATAATGGGGAGAATCCCGTCACACTATGAGTTGTACGGTTATATTCCTCGGTGCATTCCTTTGCAAGAATGGGCCATGGACGACGTAGATGTCCATGGTTCTTACAACGAATTCGGTTAACCAGTGTCTGATTAACCCGCTCATTTAACCCATTTGAAAAAGGACAGTCAACTGCAGTGAAAATCCACGTTACACCACGACTACGTACAAATTTCTTGAATTTCTTGGAGTTAATGCCAGTATATTGATCGCCCAGAATTATCTTGACTTTGTTCTTTTCCAAAATCGGACGAAGGAATTGAATGAGATCTGTAGCTTGTTGTCCTTTGGAAGAGTACGTATATGCAAATCTCGTAAAATGATCAGCTAGTAAATGCAAGTATCGTTTTGGGGAATGGTTTCCTCCAAAACCCCCAATGGTATCAAGTGACATGATATCGTATGGTTCCTTGGCTGGACCTTATTGTGACAATCGTCCAATGTCTCGACTTCGTCTGAATTTATTTTTCTTACAGATGTCACTGGTTACAGAACTGTTGAATAAGTGCATCCATTCGTTTAAAATAATAAAAGGGTCGTAATAGCCTTTATGTGAGTGCTTCCAATTTGGCCGTAGTAGGAGTGGATTGTTTTAATCAAGTTAGTGCCAAAATTTTGGGATATGAAAATACGTTCTCTGTTTCTCAGTTTCTTGTATAGAAGATCACCTTTTTTGTAAGTGTTATCTGAAGAGAGTTCATACTGATTAGTTAGTTGGTCCTGCTGAATATCTTGGACTGAGATCAAATTGACAACTTGCAATATATCGTCCACATTCTCAAAAGATTCCAAAACTGGATTTCTCGAAAGTGCATCCGCTTCTTGGTTTGTTTTTCCGGGTGAATATGTAATAGTGAAGTCATATTGAGACAAATAATAAACTAAATCCCCGTGCTCTTCATCGGTTTTAAGTCAGAGTGAAGACTTGAAGATGCAGTCTGCACAGGTACGAGTCCATCTTGAACGAGGGATGGAGGACGATTCAGAGGTAATAAAAGTCACTACGCTTCGATTAGTACTTTCAGATGAAGTGATATATTCATTCCCAAAGGAACATCAAAATTTCCGATGTCACAAAGAACTTTTCAATATTCCTGTTGTGAGAAACGCGAGCAAATCTTTGGTGAAACTTGGACAATATTGGAATGTTACAGTTACCCTGCCTTCTGCAATTATTCCATTATATTTTGACGCGGACAACAACTTCGTCTTTCATGGTGAATATTTGGAAGAATTAAACTCAAACTACTCACCTCCGGTGACAGCGAAAGACAATCAGTCAGAATTAGTTAGGCTTATAGAGAAAATTACTGCTAAATTGGTTACGATGGAACATAAGAAACTCAATTTGTCTCAAATCCAAAAACAGTTCGTTTTAAACACAACGGCGTCTCAACGGCGAATGAATGAAACGAATAACAAAAATTATAACATCTGGAACGAACTAGGCCATATGATTAATGTCAACCGGGACTCAATAAAAATGGAGTGATTCACTTTTACCTATGTTTCTCTATGCCTAAACGTCCGGACTGGTTTTGATGGGCGCGGTGAATCAATTGATTATGGGTTGCATCATTGATAACTGATGGACAGGAATCCCATATTTCGTACAAAACCCGGATTTCCTGATATTAATGAATTACAAAAAACGCTGCAAATTCTTTCACTGGGGTTTATTATTCAATTGGCTTGCGTTCATGATTTGAATTTCCACTAAGCTTTGGAGTGTGCGTGTTTCACAGGTGATAGAGCGATTATTGAATTTCAGGAGATGTGCATAGAGCACGTAAATCTGTTCTCAACCAAAATACCTATTTGGATTGATCAGTTGATCATATTTGTGTGCCTCCTGAAATTCAATAATCGCTCTATCACCTGTGAAACACGCACACTCCAAAGCTTAGTAGAAATTCAAATCATGAACGCAAGTAAATTGAATAATAAACTCCAGTGAAAGAATTTGCAGCGTTTTATGTCTTTACTTTGCTACATAAACTCGAAAATGTAACGCGGACAGCGTCACGAAAAATTGTAGCGTTTTACCTACATTTACATGAATGCTTCGACCCGTGTATCGGCTACAAAGCCTTCTAGGAGTTCACTCCAGTATCCACATTACTACATCATTACATCACTACATCACTAGGTTACTGATATCAACACAAAAACAGTAATAAACCAAAATAACGCGAATGTTGACCTACGGACCTGGGGAAGGGCTCATTCGATTCCTCGTGGAGTGCTCTTCAAAAAGAGTACAAATTTAGGCCGCCTTGACTTTTTTTGAGGTTTTTAGGGATTTTACAAAACTTTGACAACCCTTAAAGGGCACTTTAAATTAAGTGAGAGAGCTGGCTCAAGAATTGGGGCGTCGTCGGACCAACATGGATTTTTCCTGAAAATTTCAGCTTCTCTGCTTCAGCCGTTTGGGAGAAATCGTGCGTACGGCGTACGGCGGACGGACGGAAAATTTTTATTGCAGATTCGGATTCTACACCCTTTGAAACGTAAACCATGAAATTTCCAGGGGGAGTTGGAAATTTTTCTTTTCAAGAGCGATTACATTGGTTTATTATTGAATAATAAACGAAAAATTGAATTATTAAAACTATAGAAGAAATTATAGATGGTAAGTATCAAAAATTCAGTTGGTAATAAATAAAAATGATCGAGTTTCACCTCCTTTTAGACCAAGCATGTCAAAAGCGCATGATGTATATAAACATGTACACTTTATTATTCAGGAGTGTCAACCATGTATACAGTCGTTGTAAAAATACATGGGGGAACCCTTATGTGCCACACCTACTTCACAGACATTTTCTTTTCTCGTGAGAGAAAGCGGGGAATAGTAGCACGCTAAATTTGGGAGGTGGAGAGAGATGGAAATACGTGGGAAATGGGAGGGAAAAGTGGCAGGGAGGGGGGGGGGGGGCAGAAGAGTTGGGACCAGTGAAAGATGTGAGCCAGAGGATTCAATGGAGAAAAACGGAGCACGCTTCGCATAATAATGCTTCCAGCTCGCTCGCACGAGACTGGGAGAGTTTACCACTATATCCTGCCTGCTCACTCGTATAAGATCGAGAGGAGGAGCGAGTAGACTACACCTACTCGCTATATACCCGCTGCAGACGGTTCGTTTTCCCGCTTCGAAACAAAGTCGGCGGTAGGGAGGAGAGGCCTCGGAACGAGGTATTTGCAAAAAAATACGATCGCTTGCAACTGTACCGTTGTTCGGAGGGAAGTCGGAAAAGGGCTCTTTTCAGGGGGTCCCGGGGTTCGATGAATGGGCGAAACGGGAGTGAACAAACGGACTGGGGGAGATGAGCTATTGGCTCAGCCGGTGGGACGGGCACATGAGCTCGCTCTGAAATGAAGGAGGAAGCTTCTCACCGAAAAGAAACACTAAAACATTTTCACCTCTGCTTGGAAAAGCAGCACATTTTATGGCTCAAAGGTTTATTATTTCTGTATATACGGTAGATCTTCTACTATAACCTACCATGTAGACATAGTGTATTCTGGTCATCCTGGCATGAGTACTTCAAAGTTTGATGATCGATTCTAGAGCCCGTTTCCAACAAAAAATACCTCCTAGACGTTTTAGGGGCTTCATTTCCCGGTTATTCAATTTTGTTTATTACAATATTTTCGACTATTGGTTTATTAAGTATTCAATAATAAACCATTGTAATCGCTCTTGAAAAAAAAATTCTAACCCCCCTGAAAATTTCATGGTTTACGTTTCAAAGGGTGTAGAATCCGAATCCAATAAAATCCGTCCGCCGTACGCACGATTTCTCCCAAACGGCTGAGCAAAAGATCTGAAATTTTCAGGAAAAATCCATGTTGGTCCGGCGACGCCCCAATTCTTGAGCCAGCTCTCTCACTGAATTTAAAGTGCCCTTTAAGGGTTGTCAAAGTTTTGTAAAATCCCTAAAAACCTCAAAAAAAGTCAAGGCGGCCTAAATTTGTACTATTTTGAAGAACACTCCACGAGGAATCGCATGAGCCCCTCCTGGTCCGTAGGTCAAACCATTCCCGATCTATGGCCCGATTTATGGTGCCAACATTTGCGTTATTTTGGTTTATTATTGTTTTTTTTTATATCAGTAACCTAGTGACGAAGTGATGTAGTGATGTAGTAAAGTGGGTGCTGGAGTGAACTCCTAAAAGGCTTTGTTGCCGATACACGGGTTGAAGCATTCTGATAACCATAAAAAAACGCTGCAAATTCCTTCACTGGAGTTTATTATTCAATTGGCTTGCGTTAATGATTTGAATTTACACTAAGCTTTGGAGTGTGCATGTTTCACAGATGATAGAGCGATTATTGAATTTCAGGAGGCACACAAATATGACCAACTGATCAATCCAAACAGGTATTTTGGTTGAGAACAGAAGTGCTCTATGCATATCTCCTGAAATTCAATAATCGCTCTATCACCTGTGAAACACGCACACTCCAGAGCTTAGTATAAATTCAAATCATAACGCAAGCCAATTGAATAATAAACCCCAGTGAAAGAATTTGCAGCGTTTTTTTGAAATCGATTATTTTTTACACACAATTTTTTGGCAATTATTTTTTTTTTTTTTTTTTTTTTTGTGAATTGAATGGAAGCTTGAGACGAGTAAGATATTTTCAAGCTCTTTCCCCTGGCTGAAAGGACTGAATCAAAGTTAGAATTTTCAAATAATAAGACATAGGAAAATGTCAAATTGAGGATAGGGCTAGCACACTCTTCTAAACACATTGCTAATCGGTTCTTCTGAACTACGTATGTGTGAATAATAAATTTAGAAAATAAATTTCACAAATAGGAGAGAAAGAAAATATCTGATCTGGTTGCTAAGTGTCATTGCGTCCATAGGTGCGATGCTGGTGAGAATTATGATTAAATCATTAATATTAATTAAGTCAAATTTTGACGAAATTTTCAATCAATCATTTAAATTGAGACCAGGTGGTTGATTAGCTCCAAGAACCCATCTATGAGCTCTCTCTGATTGTTGGAGCAATCTCTCATTTGCAGTGTCTGGTAACTTCTTCAGAACTTTCGCTCCAAAACACTGATCAAATGTTGCTGGGAGTGGACGCTCTTGGTTTACCAAGGCTGTATGTTTATTTATGCGCAAGTTGAGAGTGGTTGCTTTACCATAGTAGAATGTCTCTGTGTACTTTTTTCAGACTAATTGGTAAACTCAAAATTTTTACTAGCACTTCACTACCTCGAACCTTATATGCGTGATTGGTGTTAGCAGACGAGAAGAATTGCAATTAGTATTCTTTCTTATTATTTTCAATAATAAACCAAAATTAAACCGTTGCCATGAGATGGCAACACCATGTAACGTAATTAAATGCATAAAGCTCCTTTGAATCCATTTAGACGGTATTAGTATTCAATCAGACGTATAGTTTCCCTCAAGGAAGTGAATTATCCCCGATGATCGAACTCCCCACAAGAGGATGTGTACGAAAACGGTATGGAATAGGTGGGAAGGTAAAGCATTGACCCGAATCCTCGCAACACTTGAGTTCAGCCCATGCAGAAGGAACCACCGGAGAACTAGGAAGGAAAGGGATCTTGTAGGAAGTTGGTGAATGACCTTGTCGCTTAACCTGCTCCGTATAACGCTTCGTCATTCGAAACCACACGGGCATGAAATTAGTTTCCTCACGGAGCCTTTTGGACAGAAACCCTGCTCAAAGGGTTCGAGATGAGGAGGGGGTGTAACGGTTTCTCGAGACGTTGGAAAGCGGAGAAACAGTGGGAAGCAGTGGAAGCTGGCGTTTAAGTGCGCCTTGTTGCTAGCGATGAAAAGGGGAGGGGTGAAGCAAGACCTATCCAGACTCAGCCGAAGGGATTTAAAGGGGGGGATGAGGGAAGTAAAACTTTTCCACACTGTTGGCAGAAGCATCTGCAATATCTTTTAACGCTACAAAGCGACGAGAAAGGCTTAATGTAGCTTTTTCTCCGAGGAAGCGGTAGGACAGATTCTGCCTTCCTCCAAGAGTCACGCGAACTTTCACTGTCTATGTTAACGCTTCTCGACATCATCTCTTAATTCCGTGCTCTCTAACATGTTGAAAATTTGAAATACTCCAACGGCAAAGCTTCCCTGCAATCTTACCAAGATTACCACCGTTTGTCTCTTTGTTGTAATGAGCGATCTGCTTCTCAAAAAAATGTAATCAGCTTTATCAAGCATCACATACGTCTGTAAACCTGTACACTATGATGTAAACAAATGTCAACCAAGGTCTAAAAATAACCTGATGACCCGCTAATTAATGGAACATACATTTCGAGTATAGGCTTAGAATGTGTGATGGATATGGATAGTTTCTTGGAATTGTTACTACGGACGATACCCCTGGAGCATTTCAGCTAGAAGGGCATCCTCTAGATCAGGGGTCTCCAAACTACGGCCCGCTGGAGGATTTGGTCCTGGCACGCCGCCCGCGGAAAAACGTGGATGGATGGAAAAATTAGGCTACCGCCAGAACGTGAGGACTTCAAGGGAATCAAGAGTTTTCAATTTTTGGTTCAACGTATCTATGCGAACAAACCTTTTCAAAAATGACACATGTCAAGTCCAAATATCGAGCTATGCTTTCAGAAGAACACTTAAAAATTTGCTTACGATTGGAACAACAAACTATGATCCTAAGTGGAAAGACATTGTAAGCAAAAAACACTGCAAATTCTTTTACTGGGGTTTATTATTCAATGATTCATGATTTGAATTTCTACTAAGCTTTGGAGTGTGCGTGTTTCACAGGTGATATAGCGATTATTGAGTTTCAGGAGATATGCATAGACCACGTAAATCGGTTCTCAACCAAAATACCTGTTTGGATTGATCAGTTGATCATATTTGTGTGCCTCCTGAAATTCAATAATCGCTCTATCACCTGTGAAACACGCACACTCCAAAGCTTAGTAGAAATTCAAATCACGAATCATTGAATAATAAACCCCAGTGAAAGAATTTGCAGCGTTTTTTTTTTCAAGAGCAATTACAATGGAAAAATATTCTATTTGAAAATTTTAAATTTCGTAAGACGGAGCATGCATATTTGAATGCTTCAACCCAGAATGCTTCAACTCCAGTATCCACATTCACTACATCACAAGGTTACTGCGATCAAAACAAAAAAAAAAAACTCTTGTGTTTGTTTTGATCGCAGTAACCTAGTGATGTAGTGAATTTAGATGCAAATGTTGCCATCACAAATCGGGCCATATATCGGGAATGGTTTGAGCTACGGACCTGGGGAAGGGCTCATTCGTTTCTCATGGAAAAATTCTTCAAAAAAAATTCCAATTCCATTCTTCAAAAAAAGTCCAAATTTAGGCCGCTTTGACTTTTTTTGAGGTTTTCAGGGATTTTACAAACTTTGACAACCCTTAAAGGGCACTTTAAATTAAGTGAGAGAACTGGCTAAAGGATTGGGGCGTTGTCGGACCAACATGGATTTTTCCTGATAATTTCAGATATTTTGCTCCAGCCGTTTGGGAGAAATCGTGAGTACGGCGGACGGACGGAAAAAATTGTATTGCAGATTTGGATTCTACACCTTTTGAAACGTAACCCATGAAATTTTCAGGGGGGGGGGGGGTTAACATTTTTTTCCAAGAGCGATTACAGTGGTTTATTATTGTATTATTGAATAATAAACCAAAACAATTCCACATATCATATTAGATTTGTTTTCCTAAAATATTTTTTGAATGTAATAATTTTAAATAAATCAATTACAAAATATAATTCTCTAAATAAGTGGAAAGACCTTGTAAGCATAAATAAATTGCACACATCACGTTAGATAGGTTTTCCAAGAATATTTTTTGAATGTATATAAATAATAAAAAAGATATTTCATGGAAATCATGGAATTAAAAAACTTTATTTAATCACTAAAAACAAATTTTTGTTCCTATATTAGGCCTAATCCTGAATACGTCAAACTCGTCTAAGAGTGTTTAAAAACACTGTTTTCAAGTGTCTAATTTCTAAAATTTTCCGGCGGAAGCCCCCTAACTCCCCCCCCAGACCCCCCGGTTGGCCCGCCCCACCACCTCCACGTTATGATATGGCCCTTGGGGCAAATCGTTTGGAGACTCCTGCTCTAGATGTTACTGGTGAATCGCCTCAACATATATATAGGAAGAGGAGAGGAAAGCTTTATTAATTAGTTTACAATTACCTAACAGTTTTACATGTATTTTTATATCCGCTAGAACTGTAGATCGACCATTGCTGACGGAATAGGGAGCGAATCATCCCGTACATCCCCACAGAGAGGTCAATCCCCATTAGCACAAATCAAGTTAATTTGGACGCATTCATGCAGTCAATTGGATCCCTTATAACGCGAGTAATATCACTATTACTAATGTGTTCGTTCGTCACAATCAATTACACAGCTAAATGAAATGTGTTCAGCTTCGATGGCCTAATAATCGAATCGTAATAGGAATGCACTAAGTGAGGACCTCTTTTATCATATTATCGAAGAAAATGAAGATTAGAACCAATCATTTCCTACATTTTCCTCTGTAAATCCGAAGGTATTGTTTGGGGCATCCATTCGCAACCACCACAAATCGGTCATGAAATGTTGGTAGGAAAATTGTTTACTATATATGTGCAATAATGAGAATCGATTCCGAAATTTGGTTACGAGACATTTTTCTGAAACAACTTATGGAGATGACATTTGAAATAGAGCGTCCTTGGGGTATTCAAAAATACATTTAAGAAGTACGGTGGTAAACTGATGAGAGAATGATTTCGCAATTATGGTATGTTGTTCTCAATAATAAGCCTTTGTAATCGTTTGATAAATACCGTATACCTCATCAAACTTTGTCACTTTAACTTTCATAGTGTGTAGATTCAAAATCTGTCCGTCCGCCGTACAAACCAAATAAGCCTCAGATTTTATATGAAATATAAAAATATATCTATATATCTTCTATATATATCCGTTCGTTAGTTGCACATGGAGTCCTCTCGGGGTCTTGGTCGTCTTGGACTTCTAGCCATCCCAATCGTCTTATATCCTCAGATACTTTTGGCTCAAAAACGTTCTATAAACGTAGTTTTTCAAGTGGGGTGTCACGTACCAGAAATATCGTCCCAAAAATCAATTGGAACAGATTTCAGAACTATAGAAATTGACCCAGAAAAAACAAACCCCTCTATGACACAGACAATACTGCATTATTCAAAGAAATAATAAATCCAAATGCTAGAATCAAATGCGTCCCGTGATTTGCCTACGTTTTTTTTTCAGCAAAAGTCCATCAGTTCTGATTTTTGGTTTATTATTCAATAATAAACCATTGTAATCGCTCTTGAAAAAAAAAGTCTAACCCCCCCCCCCCCCCTGAAAATTTCATAGTTTACGTTTCAAAGGGTGTAGAATCCGAATCTGCAATACAAATGTTCCGTCCTTCCGCCGTACGCCGTACGCACGATTTCTCCCAAACGGCTGGAGCAAAAAAAGTGGAAATTTTCAGGAAAAATCCATGTTAGTCCGCCCCAATTCTTGAGCCAGCTCTCTCACTTAATTTAAAGTGCCCTTTAAGGGGTGTCGAAGTTTTGTAAGATCCCTAAACACCTCAAAAAAAGTCAAGGCGGCCTAAATTTAGACTCTTTTTGAAGAACTTTCCACGAGGAATCGAATGAGCTCCTCCCCTGGTCCGTAGGTCAAACCATTCCCGATCTATGGCCCTATTTATGGTGCCAACATTTGCGTTATTTTGGTTTATTATTGTTTTTGGTTTGATAGCAGTCACCTAGTGACGTAGTAATGTGGATACTGGAGTAAACTCCTAAAAGGCTTTGTAGCCGATACACGGGTTGAAGCATTCTGCTAACCATAAAAAAACGCTGCAAATTCTTTCACTGGGGTTTATTATTCAATCGGCTTGCGTTCATGATTTGAATTTCTACTAAGCTTTGGAGTGTGCGTGTTTCACAAGTGATAGAGCGATTATTGAATTTCAGGAGGCACACAAATATGATCAACTGATCAATCCCAATAGGAATTTTGTTTGAGAACAGATTTACGTGCTCTAAGCATATCTCCTGAAATTCAATAATCGCTCCATCACCTGTGAAACACGCACACTCCAAAGCTTAGTAGAAATTCAAATCTTGAACGCAAGCCAATTGAACAATAAACCCCAGTGAAAGAATTTGTAGCGTTTTTTAAAATTGTTTTAGTATTGAGTATAGAAACCAGCCACGGAGCTGAAATTTCGACTGGTCATAATGGAGCCGACTCTAACGACTGGTTAACGGACGCTTAAACATCCAATCCTCTCATCCATAAAAACGTCAAAGTGGAATAGAAATCAAATGTTGGTAGATTTTTAAGAAAAATGGTTTCTGGTTATTTCATTGAGACGTTGGGAAAGTATTATAGTAATTCGTGCTATTTCTTTCCAGATGTTGACGGAAAATTATATCACTGAGAGAAAGGATGGATTTCGCCAGATAAATATGTGTTCGTGATTGAAGAAACCTTACGGAAAAAAGGACTATATCCATGTCCTACTTCGATGAAAAGAACCCCATACCGGAATGAGAAAAATGATTTTCATAAACACGTTTTCCTGATGGGAAATGTAGCAGCAAATCCTGTTCCACTTACTTCGGGCGCGAACCGCGATTTGAATCACAAAAAGACCCGTCAACCGCATCATAATCGGATGATAAATGCGGTCTTGGAAAACCGTCTAAATAAACACGACTTCCCTCTTACTCTCTCACCCCACGTTCACCTCGTTCCTCTCACTCTTTCTGCTTGAGAAACACAATAAGTTTTCGTCGAAATGGGTTTCGTGAGTGAACGAGAAAAGTTATTGTGTGAAACAGTCCGTTGGTTTTGGAAGGAAACTTTGAGGCGAATCCATCTTGATGAATCGCGTAATGTCGTGTTCGTGCTTGGGATCAACTGCTGACTGACGTGAGGCAGAACTCATCCCTTTTAAGGAGGTATCTTAATAAAATGGAAAATTCCTACGTTATACTTAGCAAACCTGTTTTATAGTGGGATTAATCGTTAGAATCAGCACTGCCCCGAGGTTATTGCAAATTTGTCTCCGTTCGTCTTTACAACCCTTTTGTTCGTGATTCGAGCGATCCTTAATGACCAGAAATGACGAGAATTGGCCGTAATGAGGCTTGGGTTAAGGACACCATAAATCACCGAAAAATCAATTTATCCAAAAAGATTTAAAAAACACCCACTGGCCGTCCCCTGTACATGAAAATGGTGTGGTGGTCTTGCTTATGCATCTGTCAAAATATAATGCAACAACTCGAATTATGGTTGCGTGCCGTCTTAATCTGATATAAAATAGGTTAAAAAATAGGGATAGTCTGTCCAGAATTATTTATAGTATTTCAATATTTCTGTTTTCCATTAGAAACTTTTCAAAAATATTTCACATTTACACATGTTTATTGGAAACGAGAAATTTTCCCAGATTTACTCCTTTAGTGAATGGTGGAACCATCTCATTTTTGCGATAGCCATGTTAATCTGTGTATACCGGGCTGAGCTTCAGGGGAGAAAAAAGAGAGGAAGAGAATGTATTCATAAGTTTTGAAAAATGGTTACATATCATGCAAATTGAGAAGCTGAATAGATTTACTTTCATATAGGCTGGGTTTGTGGCTTCATACCACAAATCTCCATACCACATATGTAAAGTAAAATTATTTGAGTCTCTGAACATTCACTTCATTTACACCAATGAATTCGTGTATAAATCGTAAATACGTTAACTAAACATAAATACCGTCGAGAATATTTTCCATATTTTCTGGTCCGAGTCCTGCCATCCATGAGAATACAAATGTGTTGGGAATTGTGATTACAGTTATGAGGATTTTTTTAAAACATTGACTAGATTGTTGAAAGAGTGGACTTTCAACTCACAACTGGCAGGTACTGCGCCCAGCCATCATCAAACACTTCATCTTCGGTATATTCAAGGTGAGGAAACTTGCTAACAGCCCTCCGTTCAAACTATCGAGGAGTCCCTGCACATTGTCTAACCCTACCTCCCAGGTGAGTCCTGTTACCAGCACAGCAGTGTCATCGGCAAAAAAGGTAGTAGTAATCTATTGAGGAAAGGCAGGCCCATCGGAATATACTCGTATGTATTAGAAATACTACTGGTCCAAGAGTGCTCCACCGTATTCTATAGGTTTTACTTCGGTAACGATATCCTCATCAGCGAGAAATTGCGTCCAGCCAGTCAAATAGCTGTTGAACCAGGAAAGAGTGCCACCCAACACAATCCCATATTTCTCCAGACGGACAAGGAAAACATACCGACCTATGGAGTCCAGCGCCTTCTTCAAGTTTACAAAAAAAATGTATTTTCCTGGCATCTCAGGCCCAATAGTGAGCCTGCCTAAAGCTCAAAAAAGCCTCGTCCACCTCACGATTATCCCTGAAACTTTATTGCGCAGGAGTCAGGACCTTATTCTCTAGGTAATCTACCACAGAAAGTTTCACTCATCGCTCCAAAAATTTGCCGGCGCTCAGGTTGGATATAGGTCTGAAGTTACCTGGATCGAATTTCGAACCACACTTTTTATTTTATTTTATTCATTTATTTATTTACAAAACGGGCTAATGCTCAATTACAAAATTTGTGAAGTGTTACAAGTGTTGCCACTGTTGAAGTTGAAAAATTTTAACAATTTCGGTACGGGAGGAGTTCATGGATTTATTGGAGAAAAAGTCAAGAGCCGGGCTATTTTGGAGTAAGTTATTGGCTAGGCGAGGTATTCTGTAGAGCGGTTGATTACAAAGGTAGTTGGTTGAAGCGGAGTTGAAATGAAAGGTAGACGGGCTTCTGGAGTGAAAAGTTGAAACTTCCAGTTGGATTTCAGGCACAAGGTGAGGGCAGTCGATGTAGCCGTTAATCAGGTTAAAGAGAAACATCATATCGGTGGTTCTGCGACGTGTCTCCAGGGTGACGAGATAGCAACGGTCGGCCACAGCCCGGGAGCTGTAGGGCCATCGCATGGTATCCGCATTTTCCACCCAATATATCGCAGAAACCTCCTCTGAACCCTCTCAAGCTGGTCCTTATTTGATAGGTGTATTTGGTAGTGCGGGGACCGAACGATAGTCCAGTAAAGGTCTGACCAATACTGAATAGATTCTGGTACACTGTCGAATTCAGTAGTATTCCTCTTGACGATTTGTACAACCTTGGCCTCCTTAAAATTTGATGGAAACCTCTTATTAGTAACGGGCGAATCTCCAGATGTACAACTGGGACTGCTAATTGTCAAGAATTTCTTTATCATTTTATGGACGCGCCACTAATCTATTAGCAATCATGAACGAGTTGTCAATAGGTACGATGAAATGGTACCCATGTCTCTTCTTCTTCTTTCCCCCATCTTTTGTATCCGCCCCTGGTAAATCTCCAAAGTTCCAAAAAATCCATTAGTCGATTTCTCCCCCGAAACACCCGTTACGTGAGAATAACGGTACCGGCCAATTCTTGAAAAGTGTAGCCCCAGGCAATCAACATTAATTTCATGAAGAAGGCTCTTCAGATGAATGCCTCTAATGGCGGGAGTCTAAGGGGAGCGGAGTTGCTCGAGCGTTTTCATTCGAAGATGGGAAGTGGAAACTATAGCGCTAATCGTCCGACCCTCTCGCAGACGGACGGACTGCAGGAAAACTTCATCTTGTAGGAAACTCTGGGACCGCTCGGTGATTGATTGCCTGTTAATTGCCGAGCTGTTTTGTTGGATTAATTGTCCGTTCTGCCGCTTCTCTTTCTCAATTCGGAGTCTCTTTTCGGTCTCAGTTCCTTGTTCGTGACTTTTCCAATGGTGATTACTCAATGTACTACAGACGAAGGGGTCCTTAATACAATAAACTTCCCTGTCTTTGTAATGGGCGCTTGAAATTCTATGGAACACCCAGATAACGAGCCTACAAAAACGTCACCTGTGCGGGATTAAAAGTCCAAAAGTGGAGGAATTCGATAGAAGACCCAATCTTGTTACCTCCAAATTGATTCAATAATCAATCTTTATACTCGACGTAGAAAAATAAATGTTTAACCCCCTCAAATTTTGATCTTTTACGTTTCAAGATGTGTAGAATCCGGAAATCGAATTTAATGAAATCCGTCCGTGAACAGAAAGACACCCTCGAATGGAACAACTGAAATTTAGCGACTTTCATTAAAACTAATACCACGGTTTAGTTGTTCCCAAATGTATAACACATCGTCGCCCTTATGCCAAAACCACGAATGTGCAATTTTTCAGTTTTTGTAATTGCGACTAGAAGTTTCTAACGGCTTCGAAAAATCAGATTTTCGTCCAGGGCGAACGAAACCCAGTTATTATTATAGTAATATATAGTAATCGGTCCATGTTGCTAGGCAGCATGCGCTAACATTAATCACATGTTAGGGCACATTCGTTGTTTTGGCATCTCTAAGTTAAAAAAAAATATTCACATTGGCGCATTTTCGCCAGTTTGGCATCCTCCGGTTAGAAACTACCGAGCACATTCGCGGAATTTTTGAGGAAATTCTTGAACATTCTTGCCTGTTTTTCGGTAAAAGCTTTTTTACGATTGTTGTTCAACATCCTTTCCACATCTTAGTCAGATGCACTGACTTAAAAAATGAATGAATAAATAAATGAATAATAAACCAAAATATTTATTGCTGCAAGTAGTTTATTTAGGTTACTTTGAAATCACTAACAGCTGGTAACTTGAAAAAGTGTAAGAAAAATCACAAAAGATCACAAAAACTCTTCTAAAAAAAATCACAAGAGTTGGTACTCTAGGTCGCTGATCATAGGACAGCTTCAAGATGAGGAATCTGAACTCTCGTCCTCATCGGGCTGGGGGAGGCAGTTAAGAGTAGAGATGTTGGACGGCAAATTTTGGTAGAAGTTATGATAGTCCTTATACCTTTTTTATCGTTGGTTTTCACAGCTGAAATGGGTAGTTCCCTGCTGTAGGTCGATAATACAAGGTTTTTAGAAGGTCGGCCTCTTTTTTTTAAAGCTCACCCCAGTAAACTCTTCATTATACAATTTCTTGTAGAATATTTTTTGAAGTCGTCGAAGTCACTGTACGTCATAGTTTTCACAGTGAACGGTCTTGGATTTCGTCTTGCAGCGCGAATGACAGATTTCATAATAAAAGAGGCCAAACTCGCGAATGAGGCACGTTTTTGGATTCATAATGTAATGGTAGACTTGTCGCATTCGTGGATGACAGTCGATTTCTGCTAATTAGATATAATTAGCCGAATATCGACTAATTTACTGGGTAGTATACCTCAAGCTGATGCAAATGGACTTAAAAACTCGAAATCAAAGAATTTGCACATTCGCAGTTTTGGCATAAGGGCGACGACATTTTATGAAAAGCTCGATTTTAAAGGAAGCCTTACGAATCGAAATCCGTTGCAATACTTTCAGCTGATTGTATCCTCACATGATTTGTATACTACATTCACACATCTTTACCATATTCAGACATTTTCGCATTGAAATCCCCTCCCTCACCCTTAAAATTTGTTGTCTTACGTTTCAAAAAGTACAGACTATACAAATTGATTTTTTTGAATCCTTGAATCTGCCTGAGCTTTTTTCAGAAACTAAGGGACGAAAGTCCTGGCAGAATTCAGATCAAAAATCATATTTGGAGTCAAGTTAGTACTGAATTCTCGTCATCGATCTCAAAAATGTTAAGGGCGAAATCGAAAGTCTCAAATTTCAAGAATCTGAGAATCGAAAACTTCAGGAGTAACAATATTGTTTTATAATCGTTATTGATAGGAGTTCCTTCAAAGAATCGAATGATCGTTTCTAATCGATCAAAATTGCTGAAATATAGATGAGCTCTTTTACAGCATTAAGAGTAGAGAAGACAAGATACGGAAGCTCGAGGCGGCGAGAGTGGATATTGTACCACCAACTACGTTGAACATACAAAGATAATTGATTTAGGTAAATGGGTTATACTAATACAGAAATAATGAAACCCTATGTATTAATTAATAATTAATTCTGTATTAGTATAACCCTTTAACCTAAATCAATGATTACTAATTATTTGTAGCCTTTTTATACCACTTTTTATCCTATATACCTATTAATCTTTAAGTGTGTTTGTTCTCTTAAGACATCCAAACCGCTGAACTGAACATGGAGGTAGTTGACATTTTTTTTTCTTTTTTTTTTTGAAATCCTCGTTTTCTCGATGTTTTCCGAATCAACCAGGAACTCAGTTTGATTGTTTTGAGTCCACGAATCACGCAAAGTGATGATAATCACCAGACGTTTGAAGAACGTAATTATCTGCTACACCTTGATACAACTGTTAGGAAAGTGTGGGGCTGTTTTACCGTTGAAAATTTTCTTCTTTATAACTTCTTCTTTCCCAGGCATCGTTGAGCGCTTAAGTTCGGTACACAGCTAAGACCAAGGGAAGGGATTGGAAAGATGTTAGATGACAGAGTGAACGATAAAGCAAAACATTCCCCCTTGTTTAACACAAGGCGCTGGAATAAGGATTTCTGTACCGATCATGATGGGGATAATGGTCTTGTGTCTCCGTTTGACTCTTTTTGTACCTCGTGCACGATAATTTCTATCCTGCTCGTCAAAGAACGCCGAAATTTGATACACAGCTTCTTGATACCATGGAGTGATTGGGAAGAAGTCGCAGCACTTGAGAGAGCAATAATCCATATGATTCCCAACGCTCGGGTAGCCGGGTAGTATTATATAACAACTAGAGGCCCACCCCTTGAAGGTTTCGCCTGCCAACCCTTTGTGTTGCAGCGTTTTTGTTTGAAGATGGATTTCCATTATATCGCCTCGTCCACGTTACATTGTACTATAAGCCTACATTCTCTCGTACCTACCTTCATTCGCATAATAATTACTAGGTCCGGTCAAAATACCGACAGGAAAAATGTACGTGTCGACAGCGCTACGGCACCGCTGTATCCTGTTTTGCGACAATATTCAACTTTCTTTACCCCGCTGTTTTGGCCAATTACATCCATCGGACACCTTTCATACGAGCATAACACATTTTTGGACAGCCCTCGACATTTTTCATGATGGAATGAAATAAAACGGGAAAAATTGCCCCATTCGTGACTTTTGGTTTATTATTCAATAATAAACCATTGTAATCGCTCTTGAAAAAAAAAATTCTAACCCCCCTGAAAATTCCATGGTTTACGTTTCAAAGGGTGTAGAATCCGAATCTGCAATAAACAATTTTCCGTCCGTCCGCCGTACGCACGATTTCTCCCAAACGGCTGAAGCAAAAAAGCTGACATTATCAGGAGAAATCCATGTTGGTCCGACGACGCCCCAATTCTTTAGCCAGTTCTCTCACTTAATTTAAAGTGCCCTTTAAGGGTTATTAAAGTTTTGTAAAATCCCTAAAAACCTCAAGAAAAGTCAAGGCGGCTTAAATTTGGACTTTTTTTTTAAGAACTTTCCACGAGGAATCGAATGAGCCCCTCCCCAGGTCCGTAGCTCAAACCATTCGCGATGTATGGCCCAATTTATGCTGCCAACATTGCATCCACATTCAACATAAGACTAGGTTACTGCGATCAAAACAAAAACAACACTTTTTTTTTTTTTTATTTTTTTCAATTTATCGCAGTAACCTAGTGATGAACCCCTAAAAGGGTTTATAGCCGATACACGAGTTGAAGCATTCCGATAACAATAAAAAAAATTCTTTCACTGGTGTTTATTATTCAATTTCATTCATTTGGCTTGCATTCATGATTTGAATTTCTACTAAGCTTTGGAGTGTGCGTGTTTCACAGGTGATAGAGCGATTATTGAATTTCAGGAGGCACACAAATATGATCAACTGATCAATCCAAATAGGTACTTTGGTTGAGAATCGATTTACGTGCTCTATGCATATCTCCTGAAATTCAATAATCGCCCTGTGAAACACGCACACTCCGAAGCTTAGTAGAAATTCAAATCATGAATGCAAGCCAAACGAATGAAATTGAATAATAAACTCCAGTGAAAGAATTTGCAGCGTTTTCATGTGGATTTCGCACTTCCACCGACAATATTGAAAACTAGGGTTTTCTGATAAGCCCTCACAATCACCGCAGTTTGGGATTTTACAGTAACCACTGGAGAGCTCTTGACGAGCTTTATCTGTGGATAACAACGGTTTATTTTTAAGTCAAATAATGGCCACAGGAGAGCCGGTAAACCACTACGACTCTCTGTCGTCTGGTGATTGATTTGGTAAAGGTTGAAAAGCTTGAGCCGGTAAACCACTACGACTCTCTGTGGAATTCATATCTCCTATCGGTGGAAGTGAGCTTCATCTCAATGATGTTTCACTGATATTCCAATATTCATGTTTTTGCGGAAGAACACCGTTATATTTCGGAATGTGTCGCTATTGATCCGAATGAAGTTTACTCCTCCTTCCGATTAATACCGGATCATTTTATGAAGTTTCTTGGTCTTAGAACTTACAGCGTTATCTATTCTTTCCTTAACTCTAACCCGAAATGTATCAACTTTTTGGCTGTTTGATCGTTATCAACTTGATAGGTATGTTCCTTTATTATCTCAAATAAACTGCTAATTTCAAATGGTTCCTCGGAATAACAGTGAAACTCAAATTGAATGATGGATTAAGAGCCCATATGAATGTTATTAATATTATTATATGAATGTTATTAATATTATACGAATTCACTCCCATGCATCAAAATAGAGAGATCTCGAAAGGAAATTGGAGTGCTACGTGTTGACTAGATAGTTAAGAATCGTGTATTCAGTAAAAGTCGTGGGATATAAGTTTTTCTGCTGCCGTAATACTCAAATATAAACTCAAAACTCTTAAAATGAGATTTCCCAAAAGTTACGTTTTTCTATTTACCTATACCAGTATTATTCCCTTTGCGCGAGATGTGGGCTCTAGGATTTCCGGGGATGAGGTTCTTTTAGTTTAATCTGCGTTCTTGATTCTTTCCGCTATACTAATTTATCAAACCCTCTTATGTATGAAACTTTTCCGTTTCGTACATTAAGTCATTTACTTCGTGCTTTATCCCCACCTACCTTATCATTCTTACGCCACTAATTACCTGTAGGAAGAAATCTGTATGAAATTGGAGTAAGAAAAATGAGAAATGTATATGAGGAGAAAAGTATGAATTTTTTTTGCTTTGTGACTCGAAAACCGTCCGGCGCATATATTTAAGCCGCCAAAGGCGCCCGAAGCTTTGAGATCAAAAACGTGAAATAAGCCGGGAGATTGCCGAGGCCCTAGGAAGTCAGGGGGGGGTTCAAGGCTGCGGAGATAACGAACAAAGGGGGTCTAAAGGGGAACCGGGGAGCGTCTGCGGGAGGCCTTTGCTTTGCCGGCACATAACATGCAGATGTCTTTTTGAAGGGAGGATTAAGGTACCTTCCTCGGAGTCTACGCTATCTCGGGGCAGGCGGAACTTCACTGTGGCACCGTTATGGCGGTAACGTTGTTAAATCGGAGCGATCCCCACGATACTGTTCTTATATTCCCAAAGCTGACGGTTGAGTACTCCTAGCAAGGAGGAAGATAGAGACAAGCAGAATAGTCATCGTTCCTCAAATTACATCAAAACGTGAACTTGTTCTAGCACACCACCTTAAAACGTGAACCCACTCATTTGTTTAATCATTTAAGCCAGTCAATGGAGTCAGTAAAGACATGTCTGTATTCGATAACCCTCAACATACAACACAATTTGATATCTAAATACGTGAAATAATCCGATGTACCGTACACACATGGACATTGAAACCCACGAATGGAACAACTGAAATTTAAGAAAAGCATTAAAACTAATACCTTCGGTTTACTCATCTGCAAATATACGGCAAAACGGTTAAAAAAATCAGCTTGAAAAGGACACATTGTCAAATCGTTAAAATCTAGACTTTTTTCAAACGCTTATGAGTCCCTGTAATAAGGCATGTGAATTTTAGCCTGTAGTCCTAAAAGATGCGCCAAAATGTAAGCTTTCCAGCGATATAAACAGAGTTGAAATTCCATGTATCTGGGAGAAAATTGCTTTTCCTAAGAAAAACGTGGTTTTTCACGTATCAGCTTTTCATTATGCGTTATTCGAATGGTAAAAATTATCAAATTATTATTGAAGCATTTTAATAAATTGTACATACTGTTCAAAATGTCCACCATTCATGACCCTATGACCCTCTTCTATCAATGAGCGACACAAATTTGTACAAGAAGGAGTCAGAGTCCGCCGGGCTTTTACGAAAAAACCTCCGTGATAATTAGTTGTTTTCGTTGTTCTCATCAGTACAATGCCTGTTTCATTCACCAACGTGGAATACGCTGACATGATGCTTGTGTATGGGTACACAAATCAAAATGCCTGTGAAGCTGTGAGGGAATATCAACGGCGATTCGCTCACAGGCGGGTTCCCAATAAAAGCGTATTTCCTCAGGTACCTAAAGTATAATGTTTACGTGAATATGTTTACGTGATGTTTACGAGTTTATGTGTCGTGTATCTATCTGTTACTCATAACGTGGATTTCGGTTCATCTGTTTTTAGAATGGGGGATTAGTTACATAAAGCAAAACTTGAATACTTACCGTTGTTTTTTTTTCGTGTGTCAAAAACAGATGAACCGAAATCCACATTATGAGTAACAGATAGAGACACGACACATAAACTCGTAAACATCACGTAAACGTCATACTTTAGGTACCTGAGGGAAGACGCTTTTACTGGGAACCCGCCTGTGAGGGAATCGCCGTTGATATTCCCTCGCAGCTTCACGGGCATTTAGATTTGTTTACCCATACATAAGCATCATGTCAGCGTATTCCACGTTCTCCAAATTTTTGTACAAATCTGTGTCGCTCATTGATGGAAGGGGGTCATAGATTGAATGGTGGACATTTTGAACATTATCTACAGAAAGAATGTACAATTTAATAAAATGCTACAATAATAATTTAATAATTTTTACCATACGAATCAACGCATAATGAAAAACCGGATTATCCAGTGAAAAACCACATTTTTCTTACTTGAAAAGCATACCTATCGTGACTAGGGGTGGGACATCGAGAGAAAACATCGATATTGATATCGATGTCTTTGTTTTTGAGTGTTGGTGAAAACATCGATATTAACGATATTTTCGATCTCGGTGTCTTTATGTGTTAACAGCATCCTCATCACACGGTTTTTATGAGGAATTGATGCAAAATCAACAGTTTCATTTTGTGACAAATGATATTTCATTTTAGAGGTCATGATGAACGCTGAAGAAGATGGTAAAAAGTTCCGTTCATGTAGCATAACGAAATGAGCAAATTTTCAAACTGGTTTTGCATGAGGAAAAATTACGCAAAAAACAATTTATTTTCTGACTTGTGATAGGTACCTCATTTTAATTTGGAAATTTTTGAAAGCTGAAGAATCTCATAATTTTTTTTTCAATATTGCCCATCTACCTTGTTTTATTACTCATATTGTATCTTCAAACTGCTCTAATTAGAACGAATTGAGATACCTCCTATCCCATTTCACCGTCGTGTTTAGCGTGACAAAACGCACATAATAGAGAGTCACCTACTTGAGCGGTTTTCGTATTTCTCCCCATTTGAAATGCCCCAAATCTCCCCTTCGAGTGAGGCGATTGTGCCCATCTTCAAACTTAACTTTTTAGGATTTTTTGTGCTAATTTGAGCTTTCTCTCTCAATTCTATCGAGATTTATCGTCTGGAATTAGTTTTGGTGCCTTTTGACAGTGGATTTAGAATGCTTTGAGACGGATTTTGGTGCAAACATGTTTTTGAAAATATTTTCGACCGAGAACAATAGGTTTTTTTCTTCAAAAATTCGCTAGTTCCACAGCAGTTGAAAGAATTTTTGATATTTCTTTTTTTCACGTTAAATGGAAGCACACTAGATGGAGTTTTTCAGTGAGTGAAGAATGGAACAACTGATGTTTCGGAGAAAACATTCATACATCAATATTATCGAATGACTGGCATCGATGGCAAAATATATAATATCAAGAAACATTGATATTTCGATAAAATCGATGTCGATGTGAAAATCGTACTCTATCCTCATGTGCATATTCCTACGCATATATTTACTGCAATCAAATTTGCTTATCATATTCTCACGGTTCTCATCAAATCCCCCCCCCCCCTCCCTCACTCAAAGTTTTTACGTATCAGCTTTACGTTTCTAGATGTATAGAATGTGGAAGTTTAAGTTTTTTAAATCCGTTCATCCACCTTCTGGAGCTTTTCTCCGAAACTACTGAGCCAAAGTTGATGAAACCAGGGTCAAAAATCACTTTTATGGTCTAGTTGGGACTGCATTATCGTCATCGATCTCAGTCAATCTTGATGGATGAAATCAAAACCTGTAATTTTAAAAATCTGAATATCGGAAACTTTCGAAATCGTATTGTTCGACACATTATTGTTTCTATATTCGGCTCTATTGTTAAATTTGGCTAAAAAACGCTGCTAATTCTTTCACTGGGGTTTTTTATTCAATGATTCATGATTTGAATTTCTACTAAGCTTTGGAGTGTGCGTGTGTCACAGATGATGGAGCGATTATTGAAGTTGTTTTTTCAAGAGCGATTACAATGGGAAAATATTCGATTTGAAAATTTTAAATTTCCTAGGGCGGAGCATGTTTCAACCCGTGTATCGGCTATAAACCCTTTTAGGAGTTCACTCCAGTATCCACATTCACTACATCGCTAGGTTACTGCGATCAAAACAAAAAAAAGGCTGATGTAGTGAATATGGATGCAAATGTTTGCACCATACATCGGGAATGGTTTGAGCTACGGACCTGGGGAAGGGCTCATTCGATTCCTCATGGAAAGTTCTTCAAAAAAAGTCCAAATTTAGGCCGCCTTGACTTCATCCATCCTATCCGGTTTGTGCGAATAATCTCGGTATCAAGATTGATCAACTCCTAAGGATATTTGAATGGACAATTCGGGTTAATGTAACATCATCCATTTGAAAACCCGGTTAGGTAGGCGGTCGTCGTGCAGGTTTCTGAGCGCGCTCAGCGGCAGGTCTGGGTTAGGACCCGTGGCTGGTAGCAGCACAAGTATTTTCATCTTGAATGCAATCGCACGATATGGATGTGAGAGTTGCTGAGTGCAGAATAATGTATTAATGTGATCTGTCAGTGATTTATGCAGAAGAGCTAAGTTATATCGAAACAATAAACCTCCGTGTAATAATTTGCAGCGTTTTCTACTGGATTCTTGAAATCTACGTATCTTGAAATGTAAACCAACAACTTTTGTGGGAGTTAAAAATGTTTTTTTTTCTTGATTGCAAAGGTTCATCATTGGTAATAAAACAAAATAATTACTTTAAGAAGGGACTATCATTGTTCTCATTATTTTTTCTTCTTGGCTCACCACCTTCAACTCGGTCAACCTGACAAGGTATGAAACCGAAGTATTATTATCGATATTTCAATACCTCATGTACTCGAAGCTCGATTTCACTTTAATCCACGTACTCCAAAATAAAAACAGCAAAATATTATACATTCAGAACATAATAATATACTGAATTTCTTAATAACTCATTACTTAATTACTATATTCTAATAAATTGAAAAAGTCGGTCAATAGTGAGACTACCCACCTACATACAGGGGCCGCATTCGTCGCTTCATTCCAGCTGCACCGCCTTCCGATGCCACGTTCATTACCGTCCGTCCCATCGTCTGATTAGTTCGATTGATCCATCCGGCGATGTCTGGCATTCGTGGGGGTCGAGAGGATCAGCGGGGTCCTACCCGCGAAAGGCATTTACACCGCGGTACCTACTCTTATTTTCTAAACACTCTGAAGTGAAATTTTGCCCTCCTAACCACTTTAGTTTCATTCTTTTCTATATCAAATGTATATGTTGAGTCCGCATTGCGGACCCATTCTTATTCAATTTGGTACACATTAACATTCAAATAATATGAAAAACTAATATGAAGTTTTGTAGTGAAATGTATATGTAATAAAGTTTCCACATTGCTTCTAGCGTTCTTAAGCTTGCTGATCAATTTGGGTGTGTCTGTATATGGTGCATCCTTGTATCGTCCGATACAGTTCCTAAGTTTTTCTTTTGGATTCAGTTCAAGGCATCAGTAACCGTCAATCCTAAAAGGTGGAATCAAAGGGCGGAAATTTTAAAAAATAAGAGTATCGGAAACTTTCGAAATATAGCTTTTCCAAGTTGAATTGAGAATTTTCCAAACCAAATTGAGATTTTTCCAAACCAATTTGAGAATTTTTCCAAATCAATTTGAGAATTTTCCAAATCAATTTGAGAATTTTCCCCATCAATTTGAGAATTTTTCAATCTAAGAAACATTCACTACTAAAAAGGAAGAGGAAGTTTTCCAAACCGAATTGACCATTTGTTAAGGCAATCCAAGACTTTTATTGAAAACAACATTATTGAAGCAAAATGGAAGATTAGCACTTTATGAACAAATTAACTTTGAAATAAAAAAAATTTCGTTGGCAAACGCAGAGTGGCTTCGACTTTTTCTGTTCTTAACAAGAGTGTAAAGTGCTATTCTCTTTTTTATTTCATTTTCTTCATTCTTTCATTTTCTTAATTTTGTTCAACAAAAGTCTTGGATTGCCTTAAAAAATTGTCAATTCGGTTTGGAAAACTTCATCTTCCTTTTTAGTAGTAAAGTTTCTTAGATTGGAAAAATCTCAAATTGAAAATTCTCAAATTGATTTGGAAAATTCTCAAATTGTTTTGGAAAATTCTCAAATTGGTTTGGAAAAATCTCAATTTGGTTTGGAAAATTCTCAATGCGACTTGGAAAATTCTCAATTCGACTTGGAAAAGCTATAACTATACCTATCATGTGAGAAACAAATCAGCTAATGTAATTTAAATGGAATTTTTCGTTCGAGTCCATTTTGAAATCGATTTTTTTAAATACTTTCTTGATATATTGGCGGACAAGTAAAGCGTAGGTAAGTTTTTTAAACTATCTCGTCAAATATCAGTTGATCTATTCGTAGATTCCCACATCTTGTTCATATACAGTAGATCCAGTCCATTGAAACATTGAATTTATTTTTATTTCAACTTTTATTTTGTACAAAGGAACTATTGAAGATTGGTGATATTTAAGATGATGACATCCAACTGTCTTTAGGGTATCTAGAAGTCAATTACAAGCAGGGATGGCTGCTGACAGAAGCACAGGCGCATCTGCACCCTCTGCCCAAAATGAAAAACACTACACAGAGCCTCAGGATGGGTGAGAGGACGGTGGAGTCGTGAGTTTGGTGAGGAGGGGTTAGGGGCTCGTGGTCTGGCGCAAGAGTCAGCCGTGCTCCGAATGGAAGGCGAACAGTGCGTTTGATTCTATCTGGCTCCAAAGAATGAACGAATGAGAGTTCAGGGAGCACACCTAGTTGTCCATTCACCCGCTAGAATGCGTGCATCCCTCCACCAAAACACACTTTTATCCCATTATCAGTTGATTGATTGCCCTTGTGATTGAAATGTGTTAGCTGTAAATGCGGGATGAATACAGTAAGTGCTACAAAACGTGAGTTCGCTTAATTGTCGCTGGAGCAAAAGAGTGTTTATTCGCGATGCAGGGCACCCATTATTGACAGGACTGCAACAACCTCAAAGGCAAGCAGAAATTATTCCACGATTTGTAAGTTCAGCCTTCAGTACTACGGAAAGTTACATACAAAAGCTCTGCGGATGTGAGGTAAGTAATAAACTTTTCTGCTTCACATGTCTTCTTTGCTGCAATAGTAGGAATGAAGTTTGGGTTAAAGATGGAATTGGGCGTTCACCTCCACGATGGTTATTGCTGGGCAGATATGAATTTCAACTGTAGCAAAACACTGTTTTCTAAAGTTCGATAATCATTTCAAAATTTTTTTTTTTAGGTAGTTACATACCTATTAGTGAACCTTTTTTAAAGGTAAGATTGAGTCGTTTGTTTCACGATTTGAAGCCGAGAGATCGGACAAGATTGATCTCCTTTGCATATTGATAGTTGAAATTTGTATTTGGCTGAGAAAAGCACATTTTGTCTCACATTCCCTTTATGGTCGTCCCTTACGGTCTCAATGCACGCCCGAGGTTTCAGGGCAGGAGCCGCCACTAATTACAAGGTATGGGGATATAACAGATATGATCTGTTGAAGGGCATTTGTGGTTAATATCATTCCTAATTTAACCAGCAAGATGGAATATAAATGGGTGTCTTTTATGGCATCAATGATGATATCAATCAGTGATTTACGTAAGAGGGTTATTCTCAATCAGAAATAGTGAACCTCTATTTAACCATCTTAATGGCAGATTTTTATTCTGAACATCTTAAAAAGTAAACAGCAATTTTGAAGGGGGGGGGGGGGGGTTTGACATTGGTTTTTCTTGGTCGGTTACAAAACATAGAATAAAGGAGGGGGTTGCGAAATCAAGTTGTCTTCGCGTTGACGATAATTCAATTCCTCGCAAAGCTTTATGGCGGATTCCCGCTTGAAGTTTTCTCCTATCGGTGATAGGGATTGTTATCAATCAAATCGTGATCACAATGTTTCAAATCTATCCCCACCTAACTCATGACATTCATCGTTTGAAAATGTTCTTCTCTTGGATATTGAATAACTCCACCGTTCATGAGCATTACAAGTAAGAGGTATACATATTTTTTATTACATTTTTATTTACTTAAAAGTGCGTCGTAATATATGCAACGTTGTCAAAATGGATTTACAGAACGATTAATCAAAACAATCGAGCAAAACGCTGCAGAGACTGTCAATACACTTGAAAAAACCTCTCGATGGCTTGTACTTGATTCATCTCGGAAGTATCGCTTTGGCAACGATCTCTTTGGTCGTTTTGCATCTTTGAACTCATCGTAGTCTCCGAGAATCCCTCCCGTGTCGGGGTCAATTTGAATGTCCGTCACCCTGAAAACCGGAGTTCCGTGTTCCAACATCAGTATGTTGATTCTGTATTCGGCCAAGGAATGAATGTTGAGGCTGTTGGTTTGCATGAGGACGACGGATGCGAGAGGGGGAGATTCGACAGCGAGCGGCCTGGCATTGGGGGGCCACGATGTTCCTAACAGGCCCATGAAAATGCCGTCGCAAATGACGGGTCCGCCGTCATCACCTAGAGCAGGCAAGCCTGAGGACAAAAAACGAGATTTTAATATAAATATAAATGTTTCAATAGAAAACACAGAACATATTGATAAGTAATGCGCATTGTATGGTCGTCTCTATGTCCGGTTTTTAAATTATCACCATTATAAACCTAATTACAAACACTTATAAATAGATCCTAATCCTTACTAAATGTTATTCCTTAGAAGGCCGAGATTACTGGCACATACCGGATCGATGTTGGATTTTTGGGCCAAAGTTAGTAAACCCTGTAGTTTGCTTAGCCCGCTCACTAGGGCCTAAGATGAGATATTGAGATGAAACTTCCAATTATAGGAAAATTATCATTAAATCATCCTATTTTCATTTTTTATGGGTCGCTGAATCGATTGGAACCCAATTCAAAACCAAAAAACCATTTCCGAAGGGCTAAAACGGGATTCTGCGTATGGATTGGAAAACTTGAACTGGAACATATTAACCTAAATCAAGTTTTCAAAAATGACAAAGTATTTACCAATCGTGCTTCTTTCTCAATTTCAAAACAAATTGACAGCTAATTTTACATCAAATCATTGCTTGGTGACAAGCTCTTTGAAGGGGAAAACCCTCACTGCAACCCATATTGATCATCAATGAGGATTGAAAACCATGACCGACACTGATGAAGCCACATATCACACTCCCAGAGCAATAGGGCCACATCTCGGTATGCGTCGTTCTGGAGATTTTGGTTTCAATGTGTTCCTCTACTGTTTATTTTTCAGCACCTCCTTTCAGATTTGGTTTATTGGCATCCTAGAAAACATGAAGTAATAATAAGTCCTTAATAAGGACTTAAAAACCATTTTAAATCGAGGAAACAAAACTTCAATTGTGTCTCCTGGAAAAAGAGGTTTCCTGACTTGTGGCCCTATTGTTTATATTATGGGCGAAAGTTCTTAGCAACACTAATGAACAATTCAAGAGAAGCTTACCACTCTTACTCTCAAAAACAAGCCATCTTCATGTAGGTAGGCAACGGTGTATATTTTGGTTTCATCTCAAACAACAAAGCTGAGCAAGCCCCCCCCCCCCTCCCTCTATAGAGAATTAAAATCAATACTTTTTACCTTGGTAGACTTGCATCTATCAATAATGTACCAGACAAAAGGTCAGTATGTAATTAGAGTTTTGGGAGTTGAAGACTTACTAACCAAGTATACGACCGGTGGACAAGGTACATCCCCAGCTACAGCACCCCTTGTACAAATGAGGGCAATCGTGATGTTTCGCCCACAACGTTTCGTTGTAAGGTTCCATTTTCAATGCTGTTTTGAAGAAATTGGCACACCAGTTGTACCCTGTTAGACTGCGCCACGTGTGACGGATCAAACCTGGAACCGGGAGATCTTCGAATACTCCCGCGACCCAGTTCTCCCACCCGACCCCGATGAATAGGCAAGTGGATTGGCGCCGTAGTGATTGTGCCCTGTTGATAGATAATCATTTTATAGTATTAATCAATTCTGTATGTGCGTTTAAATGTTTTATTGAAGTTAACCACCAAATTTTTCGGTAAAGACGAGGAATCCGCAATTGAATAATATAATCACACATAATAAAGTAATCATTACATGATAATTGTAAATTACAATATTTTTATAATGATCACATAATAATTTAATCCGGTACTTCGGTCACTAAACATTTTCAATGGGAACCTACCAGTTATATCTAGAAATTTATTCAAGTTTTCCTTTTCCCTATTCTTTTGTGAGCTAATCTCTGACTTCTGAGGAGACAGTTATATTGTTCCACGTAGTAAATCTTGTGAAATCCTTGTGTGAATTATGTACGAAACCAGTCACGAGCTCTCATTTTGCCAAAAACAGAGTTTATAATTATAGAAAATTTAATTCACAATTTACTCATGACAACTGTGTTATGGATCATTCTTGAAAAAACGTGAAATCGCATCACAGAGAGACTTCGGACGTAAGTTTTTTTAAATCATAAATCTTTCTCCGCTTCAACTCGGACATGGTCTTTTAACAGAAAAAATCCAAATCTTTGGTGATCAACTTTGCTTAAAAATTCAAAAAACATCACTACTTCACCGTATCGCAATACTTGGCAAATTTTGACCTACAGTTGCCCCAGCATTAAGCAACATCTGTCTATAATTTTCAGGCGGATTTCTTGTTCACACTCTATAGTTCATAAAGCATGTGTGTTTTGTCTTTCAGTATCAACCTAATCCAGTGTAGAAACTCAAATGTGTTTGTCCAGGGGATTTTCGTCATTACTCCCCATTTTAGTTGGTTATTTTCAATAATGAAACTTTGTAATCAAACAAGAAAACCAATTTTGAATCCCTCCGCTCTTCAAACTTTGTCGTTTTACGTTTCAAAATGGATGACTTCTAAGAATCGAAAGCAACAAAAAATCCGCCCGTCCGCCGTCCGCTGTTTTTCGTCCGAAACCACTAAACCGAAGTTAATGAAAAAATCACTTTTGGGATGTAGTTGGGACTGATTCTCAGCATCGATCTGAATCAAGCGCAAAGGGTGAAATCGAAGTCCTGAAATTTCAAGAACCTGAACATCAACAACTTTTCCAAAAACACTATTGTTTTATGTCAGTTATTGATAGCCGTGCCTCGAACTAATCGAAAGAGCCCACGACCGCTTTACGTTCTTCCGTAAAGAACTTCGACAGAAAAAGAAGCACCCCAATGTGAACGTGCTTGGACTCAGTAAAAATCCCCCAGTGTCCTGTGAGGAGAGAGACCAAGAGTGACTTTTGAAATCGAGTTTATCAAGTCTCACATAATTTTGGTACAAGTGAAGCGGAGTGTTTAATTTTTTCTAACTTGATTTCAGTTATTCTACTCGTGGATTTCAACGTGTCCGTGTTCTGTATACTGCACCATTGTAGCAATTGCCATTCAATGTACTTACTTTCAGCTGAAATGTGATTGGTATCTTCAGCGGGACGTCCGAGATCTGATTAAGGCGCCCAAAGGCTCTTTTCTGCCTTAATCAATCTATAGTAGATCAGTTATTTACGGAGACAGGTTGTTCTAATGCAGAAATAATATGCCTCTGCGTTAGGTCTGTTAATTTGCTTGAGGTAGATTTGTCTGTTCTGCAGCCCTTGTTCAACCAAGCTTCCAGAATAACTCTCCTGTTCCTCATAACCTTTTTGGTGATTGCGTACCTATCTCTGCCCGTGATACGGAAAGAAGGTGATACGGATGGAAATAAAAGCGGGGCAGTCTAGGTTTACGTAATATCGCCCTTGTGAATCCCCCGTCCAGTGACATCACCCGGTTATAATAGCTAAGAGGGTCGCCATGACAAACTACTCCACTTCACGCAGTGGGCGTTCGACTACCCACGCTCCTCAATACGAAGTATCTTTTGCATTTCCTGATTTTCACGTACTTATTCGCGTTTTGGAATCAGCGTACATTACTACGTCAAGAATCCAAAGGCGTGTCTCCTAGAATTTGTCGTCGCTGCCTATATGAGAAACACCTCCGTAGAAATTTGAAAATTTAAATCCGTACGCACTATTTCTCCCAAACGACTGAAGAAAAAAAGCTGAAATTTTCAGGAAAAATCCATGTTGGTCCGACGACGCTCCAATTCTTGAGCCAGCTCTCTCAATTAATTTAAAGTGCCCTTTAAGGGTTGTAAAAGTTTTGTAAAATCCCTAAAAACCTCAAAAAAAGTCAAGGTGGCCTAAATTTGTACTCTTTTTGAAGAACACTCCACGAGGAATCGAATGAGCCCCTACCCAGGTCCGTAGGTCAAACCATTCCCGATCTATGGCCCGATTTATGGTGCCAACATTTGCGTTATTTTGGTTTATTATTGTTTTTGTGTTGATATCAGTAACCTAGTGACGTAGTGATGTAGTAATGTGGATACTGGAGTGAACTCCTAAAAGGCTTTGTAGCCGATAAACGGGTTGAATCATTCTGATATGCATGAAACGCTGCAAATTCTTCCACTGGGGTTTATTATTCAATTGGCTTGGGTTCATGATTTGAATTTCTACTAAGCTTTGGAGTGTGCGTGTTTCACAGGTGATAGAGAGATTATTGAATTTCAGGAGGCACACAAATATGATCAACTGATCAATCAAAATAGGTATTTTGGTTGAGAACAGATTTACGTGCTCTATGCATATCTTCTGAAATTCAATAATCGTAATTTAAATCTTCAGTTCTGGGATTCATTCTGGTCTGTGATTTTCAACATCTTCTTATGTGTATTGCATAAAGATGCATAAACTTTCTGACCTAATCAACCGAGAGACCTGAACTTTTAATAGTACGTAGTCTAATCATTTGATGTAAATCAACGCCTTCCAACGTGACAGATATGCAATCACCCAGGGTTTGTGCAGAGCTTCGTGACAAGTTTTGATAAAACCTTCTGTTCCGTGCAAAGGGACTAATGAACGTAGGTTTTCAATGAGTTATTGCTCGTTTGCGTTCTCATTCATGTTGACTTCTTGATTCATGTCTTTTTTTATGTCAAAGTTGTAGTCGAGGGGGAGCGAACCGTTGAATGTTAAGCGGCCCCGGTCGGTTGTTTCGATTCTGTGGATCGATAGCGTACACATTTTTGATATTCGATTTTTTAAATATTGCAGCTCCTTGATTCCTTTAGTATTTCCTGAGGTTGATGCCGAGAATTCAGTCCCAACTAGACCCCAAATATGATTTTTGACCCAAGTTACATAAGCTTTGTCCAGCTGTCTCGGAAATAAAATGTTATTCTTGGTTTATTTGAAAGGTTCATTATTGAAAATGATGAACCAAAATGTACAAAATCATCCTATGATCTTCTTTGTGACCTAATCTTTGGATTTTCCAATTACATGTTTAAATCTTCCAATTTTCAGCCTGAGATGGCAAATTTCTTAGATGCTAGAGTTTCCCTTCCGCTAAATATTTCAAATGATGCACCGTACGCTGTAGCTACTTCATTATTTTCTTTTTTTAAGAATTAAAATACCATTAATAAGAATATCATGAATATAGGCTTGTACTTTCGCAAAGTGGAATGACTTTCATTTATTCATTTTTGCTTCCGAGTCTACCTAGGTAGCGGAATGTGAAAATTTTTTGTCTCCAAAATCAGAAATTCCACTCGCATTTTGCGTTTTAGACCTTTCTGAACAATTTTGGTTCCGTGTCTGTGTGTCTGTCTGTCAACAAATCCTTGTTACGGGCAAAACCACACGAAGTTATAGTCCGATTTTGATGAAATTTTCAGGGATTGTGTGGGTTGGGGTGTAGGTGGTCCCCTATAGGTTTCATGACCCCCTAATCAATAGTAGCCTCTGCGCATGCGCAAATGTGAAATCCTTGCCACAAGCATAACTCCGGGAGTTCTTGGCCGAGTACTTTAGAAATGTCATAATAATTATTTCTTTCTATTCAGCGTCAACGTCAATTTTTTATTATTCATATTTTATAGTTTGTTCAATAGTTGAACATGCCTACCTTTATTTTCTCAAGTTATGCTCCTGCCTAACAATAAATTTACCCTAATTCAATATTTACTTCGCCTAATTGAACGAAATTCTTTAGTCAATAATAATTTTCAGTGATCTATACAGTCATGTTATGGATACGAGGAAGCTATGGGCCACACCCACTTGTTTTCCATTGTAGGTTGAAATATTCAAAGAAAAAACAATTCCGCCTTGACGCACCAGCCCTACCTAACAATAGGGATCTTTAGGAAACAACCAAGGAAACTTCTACATAATTATTAACTACGGATTCAAATATTTTCATACGACTCTTGATCTCGTCTTTGTTTTATCGAAAAGTTCACTTACCACGACATCTCCATCAGCTTTTCTGTCATGGTTGGAGCAAGATGATGATCCCG